>SJYT01011962.1:1005491-1017774 GCA_006410635.1 Cephalophus harveyi
ACTGAACTGAACTGAACTGACTTACCATTTATTAGGTGGGTACAGGACTGAGTGAGCCTCTTGAGGGTATTGCTTCTAAATTAACTGTGCATCTCAGTCTGTCTGAGCTGGTCATGCTGAGAAGGTGGTTCCCTAATCTGTGCCCCAGTGACTGCTAGACCTGTTCTTCTAAGGACTTTGTTCTTACCTTAAATCGCTTGTTCAATTGATTCTCAATCAATATTTACTGTATGCCTACTGGGCTTCCCTGGTGGCTCAGAGGTTAAAGCGTCTGCCTCCCATGCAGGAGACCTGGGTTCGATCCCTACATTACAAAAATGCTAGTTGCTGGCCAAATGGAAAAGAAAGGTGCATCATATCACCTTTTGTAGTGGATGCAAGAGAAAGAAGAATTAAGGGATCATCACTGTATAATGTATAAAATGCTGCGAGAGAAACAAAGGCAAGCCAAAGGTGAAAAGTCTCATAGAGAATATCGCATTTGAATTAAATCTTAATGACCTAAGTTCACAGGGCAACACTTGCGAGGAGGAAAGAAAATGTTTATGGAAGAGAAATCTTCTAAGGACTTTGTTCTTACCTTAAATCGCTTGTTCAATTGATTCTCAATCAATATTTACTGTATGCCTACTGGGCTTCCCTGGTGGCTCAGAGGTTAAAGCGTCTGCCTCCCATGCAGGAGACCTGGGTTCGATCCCTACATTACAAAAATGCTAGTTGCTGGCCAAATGGAAAAGAAAGGTGCATCATATCACCTTTTGTAGTGGATGCAAGAGAAAGAAGAATTAAGGGATCATCACTGTATAATGTATAAAATGCTGCAAGAGAAACAAAGGAAAGCCAAAGGTGAAAAGTCTCATAGAGAATATCGCATTTGAATTAAATCTTAATGACCTAAGTTCACAGGGCAACACTTGCGAGGAGGAAAGAAAATGTTTATGGAAGAGAAGAGAGTTGTGCTAGAATATCATATGCTTCAGAAAATGGAGTTCATTCAAAGCCGAAATGTCTGAAGAGGTAGGCTGCCGGAGTCCAACTCCAGGAGCCGGGGATTCAACCTGAAGAGGTGAACGGTGTCGGCGAATGAGGCAGCCTCTCCCAATTTTCTTTTGGATTGCCTGTTTATTTCAAGTTTAAGATTCTCTTTTATACTTTTACAAAAGCATTAGGCCAGAGGTTTGACACTTTCAGATCCCCCTCTTCTAGATTTATTATTTCCATAAATCAATGTTGCTCTTCAAACAGAGTTCCTGCTTCAGTGATTCTCTGGGAATCAGCCTTATTTGTCATCTATTATCTACCTCTTCTAGTGTGTCCTATAGTTAACTTGTGGTTACATTGTAACTCATGCTACATTCCTCAGTTTACTACTTACCTTCCTAAGTCCTGTTTGCCCCTAACACCCTGAACTCACTATCTCTTAAAAAGGCTTCTATCTATAGTGTCTCTAAAAATTCCTAACTTCTATAAGCTATAGTAAAATATGCTAACTTTACAACATTCCTTTAATCTTTAACTTCTGACTATTTTAATTATTTCTAAGCCCTAAGTTCAGTAAACTCCTTTGCCATAAACATTCTCCTCACAAATAGGCTTCAGCTATCAGTCCCTCCCATGGCCTCAAGCTACGGCCTGTGTGCTCCTCCTGGAACACTCTTTTGTAAAAGTCCTTGAACAAATGTCAATGATTAACTTTATGAATCATTATCTGAGCAATGCTGCAGAAGGCTTTGTACTCCTCTCAAGAGCAATAAGCACCTTAATATTCCTTTTCAGTCAACTCAGCCAAGGAGAGGAAAAAACAAGTCAGAATTACAAGGCCTAACTCCTTCATCCCGGGACCCGTGCCTGCGGAATGAGGAGAGGGGGCTGGGGGCCGTGCCCCCATTTTGTCAGTAATGCCTAATGCGGCTCCCGACAGTAGGCTTCAACTTAAAGAAAAGTCAAACTCTGACCTGAAGGAATAGAGACTGGGGCCACTGAGAGAAAAGGCTTCACTAAATTTTGAGAGAAGGAAGGCGACGAGACAAGCCTGCTGCTTTCCAGCTTGTCTGGCTAGATGAATTATGGTGATGCAAACGCTCTGAGATGGGAAACACTGGAGGGAGATTAGTCGAGAGTGTCTGTACTGTGTGCGTGCACAACGGCGAGGGAGACAGTGGTAGGATGGTGGGCTCACCTTTGGACATGTTAGTTTGGGGTCCTTTAGGTAGAGATGGATAGCAGGGAAGTTGATGCACAGTCATCAGATGAAGACTGAAGTTCTGGTTGAAGATGATGACTGGAAAGTCATGCAGACAAGAGTGAAAACCATGCCACTTCAAGAGAGGGCGTAGAAAGAGCGTTTAATGGAAAGACAAAATGGTATTATTTAATCAGCGCCTATAGTCAAAGCTGTATTTTTCTAGTAGTCACGTAAGAACGTGAGAGTTGGTCCAAAAAGAAGGCCAAACACTGAAGAACTGATGCTGAAGAAGACTCTTGAGAGTCCTTTGGACAGAAAGGAGATCAAACCAGTCAGTTCTAAAAGAAATCAACCCTGAATATTCATTGGAAGGACTGATACTGAAGCTGAAGCTCCATTACTTTGACCACCTGATGCGAAGAGCTGACTCACTGAAAAAGATCCTGATGCTGGGAAAGACTGAAGGCAAAAGGAAAAGGGGCCAGCAGAGGATGAGATGGATAGCATCACTGACTCAATGGACGTGAATCTGAACAAATTCTGGGAGACAGGAGTGGCCACAGGACTGGAAAAGGGCAGTTTTCATTTGAATCCCAAAGGCAATGGCAAAAAATTCAAACTACCACACAATTGCACTTATCTCACATGCTAGCAAAGAAATACTCAAAATTCTCCAAGCCAGGCTTCAGCAGTACGTGAACTGTGACATTCCAGATGTTCAAGCTGGATTTCGAAAAATCAGAGGAACCAGAGATCAAATTGCCAACATCTGCTGGATCAGCAAAAAATCACGAGAGTTCCAGAAAAACATCTATTTCTGCTTTATTTACTACACCAAAGCCTCTGACTGTGTGAACCACCCTTATGGCAGAAAGTGAAGAAGAACAAAAGAGCCTCTTGACGAAAGTGAAAAAGGAGAGTGAAAAAGTTGGCTTAAAACTCAGCATTCAGAAATCTAAGATCATGGCATCTGGTCCCATCACTTCATGGCAAATAGATGGAGAAATAAAGGAAACAGTGACTTTATTTTGGGGGCTCCAAAATCACTGCAGATGGTAACTGCAGCCATGATATTAAGAGACCCTTGCTCTTTGGAAGAAAAGCTATGACCAACCTAGAAAGCATATTAAAAAGCAGAGACATTGCTTTGCCAACAAAGGTCTGCCTAGTCAAAGCTTTTTTTTCCCCCCCAGTAGTCATATATGGTTGTGAGAGTTGGACTATAAAGAAAGCTGAGAACCAAAGAATTGATGCTTTTGAACTGTGGTGTTGGGGAAGACTTTTGAGAGTCCCTTGGACGGCAAAGAGATCAAACCTGTTGATCCTAAAGGAAATCAGTCCTGAATATTCATTGGAAGGACTGATGCTTAAAAGTCCAATACTTTGGCTACCTGATGCAAAGAACTGACTCATTGGAAAAGACCCTGATGCTGGGAAACATTGAAGGCAGGAGGAGAAGGGGACAACAAAGGATCAGATAGTTGGATGGCATCACCGATTCGATGGACATGAATTTGAGTAAGCTATGGGAGTTGGTGATGGACAGGGAAGCCTGGCGTGGTGCAGTCCATGGAGTCGCAGAGAGTTGGACACAACTGAATGACTGAGCTGAGCTAAACTGGGAGATAGTGGAGGACAGAGGAGCCTGGTGTACTACAATCCATGGGGCTGCAGAGTCAGACATGATTTAGTGACTGAACAAGAACAACAACAAACCAATATCATTTTCTTAGAGGTAAGTTTTTGAATTCTGCTACATGGCCTCAACTTATCAAATGGGGAGATGTGATCCCATAGCAGGCCTTCATTCAATGAATGTGTATGTTTCCACTTGCAAGGTACACAAAAGATACAGGGCATATTTATACAAATGTTATGAAAGTTATTTTTAGGCCAAAATATGCTTCACTGAACTACAAAGTGTGTTGATTTCTAATTGTCATGTGCTAAAATCCAGGAGAAATAAGCTTTCAGTTCTGATGTAGCAACACTAGGAAGGGATGTGTAAGCAAGTATGGCATTACTTGTTTGGAAAAACTGAATGAGTATGGAGCAGCTTTTTGGTACTGATAATGGATGAGGCGAGATGGTAGGGTGAGGACACTCTTAGTGATTGCTCATAAAAGGACAGGATTACTTATAAACAGGACTGCTGTCTTTCATATCCGGCTGATTTGAAATACACGTTAGTATCTGCTTCAATATTCTCATGTGCATCGGTATCTTCTCTTGTGAAAGCAGCTGGACCAGGAGCTCAGCAGCTGGGAACCAACGGTCTGAAAGCAGTCACAACAAGGGCGGGTTTCTGGTATTTGGGGATTTTCTTCCTTGAAACTATGGATGGACAAGACTACAGGAAGCTGGCTACTTCTTTCTCTGAACAGTTTCTTGTTAGAAATAAAGTAGACAGAGAGAGGTTAGGTAGATAGCTAATCAGACGCAAGTGTTATTACCCCCTTAGCCTGCTCCCAATCTTTTTTCTTTTTTTTTGTTGGGGGGGCGGGGCGGATATTTAGTCTGTAAACTACTTTTATATTCTGTATGTTTATTTGTTTGGCTGTGCTGGCTGNAATAAAGTAGACAGAGAGAGGTTAGGTAGATAGCTAATCAGACGCAAGTGTTATTACCCCCTTAGCCTGCTCCCAATCTTTTTTCTTTTTTTTTGTTGGGGGGGCGGGGCGGATATTTAGTCTGTAAACTACTTTTATATTCTGTATGTTTATTTGTTTGGCTGTGCTGGCTGCTAGTTGCAGCCTATGGGGTCTTTAGTTGTGCACGTGAAGTCTTAGTTGCAGCATCCGATGTAGATAGAATTTCCTGACCAAGGACTGGACCCAGGCCCTCTGCATTGGGAAGATGGGGTCTTAGCCACTGGACCACCAGGGAGGTCCTCCTACGCTCAGTATTTTATGCATTTCTGAAGCCATCTGGGGATTTTAATATCTTAAGTTCTTTGTACCTAAATATATTCAAAACTACTGTATTTTTCTTTGACTACACTAAAACTAATCTGAGAAAAAATTAGCTCAGGCAGGTCAGAAGCATTTTGATGAAAGTAAAAGGAAATATTTGAGTTACCTGGCTAAAATAAAGTAGACAGAGAGAGGTTAGGTAGATAGCTAATCAGACGCAAGTGTTATTACCCCCTTAGCCTGCTCCCAATCTGTTTTCTTTTTTTTTGTTGGGGGAGGGGCGGATATTGAGTCTGTGAACTACTTTTATATTCTGTATGTTTATTTGTTTGGCTGTGCTGGCTGCTAGTTGCAGCCTATGGGGCCTTTAGTTGTGCCACTGAAGTCTTAGTTGCAGCATCCGATGTAGATCGAATTTCCTGACCAAGGACTGGACCCAGGCCCTCTGCATTGGGAACACGGGGTCTTGGCCACTGGACCACCAGGGAGGTCCCCCTACGCTCAGTATTTTATGCATTTCTGAAGCCATCTGGGGATTTTAATATCTTAAGTTCTTTGTACCTAAATATATCCAAAACTACTGTATTTTTCTTTGACTACACTAAAAATAATCTGAGAAAAAATTAGCTCAGGCAGGTCAGAAGCATTTTGATGAAAGTAAAAGGAAATATTTGAGTTACCTGGCTAAAGAATCATTAAAAACAATTGTTCCTCAAAAGCAACCCATAAGAGCTCCTCAGTTTTTGAAAGTTTAAATATCGTGTGAAAGTAGAAGATTAGGGATATAACCAAAGACTCTGAATTGCAATTACTTGAAAAATAATTTAAATGGATTTCTTATACATTTGATTATGCTTGGAATGTAGTCTTTCTAGGCCTCTTACCTATTTTATGAATTAAGGTGTGTCTGTATCAGAGTCTTATGCCTCTTTCCTCAGTGAATATCAAAGCCATCTCATGTTCCTTATTTCTTACTAACTCTCTTAAAGTTAAGCTATAAAGAACATGGTGCCAATTGACTACTAAGGGATTGAAATTTTAAAGTACAAGCAACATTTAGAAAACCACAATATAGATGCCACACACATAGCTTAGTGCTTTGGAAAAAATGGGCAAATAGTCCTCTCTGCTTTGAGGGAAGAAAATGAAATTTAGCATCATTGTCTACTGTATCTTGATAAATGCCATGGAAAGAATAACACCGAGAATCAGGAGCCTCTCCTTTCATGTTGGTTTTTATAACTGTTTCTGTGATCTTGATAAGCTACGTTCTCTTTGGGTCTCATTTTCCTCATCTCTGAAATAGGATACTTCAGTTCAGTTCAGTTGCTCAGTCGTGTCTGACTCTTTGTGACCCCGTGAATCGCAGCACGCCAGGCCTCCCTGTCCATCACCAGCTCCCGGAGTTCACTCAGACTCACGTCCATCGAGTCCGTGATGCCATCCAGCCGTTCTCACCCTGGTCATCCCCTTCTCCTCCTGCCCCCAATCCCTCCCAGCATCAGAGTCTTTTCCGATGAGTCAACTCTTCGCATGAGGTGGCCAATAGGATACTTAGAATCACTCAATCCTTCATCTCTAATAGTCTGAGTCTATGAAATAGTTGGATTCGAAGGTAACCGAACAAATCTTGGCAGAAGAGATTGGTCTTAGGCCCAGCTGATACAAAGAATGATGAGATATACAGAGTCCAGCAGCTTCTCTATATTTGGATGCTGAGATGTTCTTGTGTGCATCTTGGAAGCTGGGAGTTGTCAACATTTCCTGATTCAAGTAAGCAGATGCTCTTCTGGCTGTCTTCAGTTATCTGCACCCTGAAACCAGTGGGAGCAAAGATTTTAATCAGATCCACATGAGTTCTTGGTGCCACTGGACATTATATGATTAAGTCTCTAAATAACACTCCAGCCGAATTCAAATCAGAGAGCCTGGACTGCAGTTGTCATGCATCCACCGGCTATCGATGTGCTGAA
This sequence comes from Cephalophus harveyi, assembly GCA_006410635.1. NCBI lineage: Eukaryota > Metazoa > Chordata > Mammalia > Artiodactyla > Bovidae > Cephalophus > Cephalophus harveyi. The sequence goes on from SJYT01011962.1 coordinate 1,012,562, forward strand.
TAAATATTGCACTTCCTGTGACATACACTTAACAAACTACTCCTAAATTTTTTTTTTTTTTTTTCCCCTAGCAAGAGGGCTCCCAACCAGGAACCTTGTCCTGGGAGATTGTGGCAGGCTCTGTTACACACCATTTCGCACACCTGTTTTTGTCTCCATAAATTTGCAATTACTTTTCCTCCAGGTTTAGGCTGATCAGAGCATTCTTCTCTCTCCTCCAGTTGTTGCAAAGGCAGCACTAATACGAATCAGCTCAAACGCCAGAACAGGTCAAAGCTTCAGCTTTAGCCTCCTCACTGAGCCTAGTGTAAGTTTAAAAAGGAGCCTTTAAGCCTTGCTGTATAATGCTGTCTTTTGGCCTCTGAGCAAGAAACCAGGAGAGTTAGTAATGATCACAGCAGAGAATTCATTAAGCTGCTCTAATTGAAGGCTGAAGTGAGGGGGAAGTAAGGATGCAAAATTTGACCTGATTGAGCCTGAAGACTGGAGAAGGAAGACAACTAACATTCCATGAAGCATCTAAGAACTAGAGGCTTAAACATTTTATTTTACCCTCACGGCATCTCTTTAAGTCAAGAATTGTTATCGCCATTTTACAGGTTACTCAGAGAGGTTAAGTAATTTGCCCAGGGTCACATATCTACAAGTAGAAGATCCATGAGTAGAATGCAGATCTGTTTTCAGGCCAGCTTTTTTTTTTTTTTCCCCCTGTTTCTAGCCTTCTGGGAAGAAAACTGAGCTTAGGGACATATAAGGCAACAAACAGGAAGAATGGTTTTGGAAATCAGTTTCCTTTGGTAGCAAGACAATGACTAAAGCCTGCTATCATGGGGTTGGAGGCAGAATATGGAAAGGGACTGAAGTCAAATCTGGCCTCTATAACCTGACTCTGAATTAAATCTCGGAGACAAAGATTTGAGTGAAGTAGAAAAGAATAGTTTTTATTACTTTGACAGGCAAAGGGGGCCACAGTGGGCTAATGTCCTGAAAACTGAGTCCCAACTTGGAAGGGGTAGTGAGGAGTTCCATAGCAGTGGTTCAAAGAGGATGTGATCAGTTCATGGACATTCTTCTTATTGGTTAGCGGTGAGGTAAGTGGGAGTCAGCATCGTCAACCTTCTGGTTCCAGTGATCTGGGGTCTATGAGCTTGTGGGCAGCAAACAGTTACCTTATCCCACCTGGTGGGGGTTTCACTATCTGCAAAACAGCTCAAAGATGGTGTTATGTAAATCCCTTCAAGGGTGGCCAGGACCCTGCCCCAAGGCTACACTTTTGTTTCTTTTGACAGCTCCTGGCCGTAGGAAGCATCACTAGGAACAAAGTCAGTGGAGTTGATGGAATTCCAGTTGAGCTACTTCAAATCCTAAAAGATGATGCTGTGAAAATGCTGCACTCAATGTGCCAGCAAATTTAGAAAACTGAGCAGTGGCCACAGGACAGGAAAAGGTCCATTTTTATTTCAATCACAAAGAAAGGAAACACCAAAGAATGTTCAAACTGCTGCACAATTGCACTCATCTCACATGCTAGCAAAGTAATGCTCAAAATTCTCCAAACCAGGCTTCAACAGTATGTGAACCATGAACTTCCAGATGTTCAAGTTGAATTTGGAAAAGGCAGAGGAATCAGAGATCATATTGCCAACATCTGCTGGAACATTGGAAAAGCAAGGGAGTTCCGGAAAAGCAAGAGATTTCCAGAAAAGCATCTATTTCTGCTTTATTGACTACACCAAAGCCTTTGACTGTGTGGATCACAACAAAGACTGGAGAATTCTTCAAGAGATGGGAATACCAGGCCATCTGACCTGCCTCTTGAGAAATCTGTATACAGGTCAAGAAGCAACAGTTAGAACTGGACATGGAACAACAGACTGGTTTCAGATCGGGAAAGGAGTATGTCAAGGCTGTGTATTGTCACTTGGCTTATTAACTTATATGCAGAGTACATCATGTGAAATGCCACACTGGCTGAAGCATAAATTGGAATCAAGGTTTCAGGGAGAAATATCAATAACCTCAGATATGCAGATGACACCATCTTTATGGCAGAAAGTGAAGAACTAAAGAGCCTCTTGAGGAAAGTGAAAGAGGACAGTGAAAAAGTTGGCTTAAAACTCAATATTCAGAAAACCAAGATTTTGGCATCTGGTCCCATCACTTCATGGCAAATAGATGGGGAAATAATGGAAACAGTGAGATGCTTTATTTTGGGGGGCTCCAAAATCAATGCAGATGGTGATTGCAGCCATGAAATTAAGAGACACTTGCTCCTTGGGAAAAAAGTTATGACCAATCTAGACAGCATACTCAAAAGCAGAGACATTACTTTGCCAACAAGGGTCCATCTACTCAAGGATATTGTTTTTCCAGTAGTCACGTATGGATGTGAGAGTTGGATTATAAAGAAAGCTGAGCACCAAAGAACTGATGCTTTTGAACTGTGGTGTTGGAGAAGATTCTTGAAAGTCCCTTGGACAGCAAGGAAATTCAACTAGTCCATCCTAAAGGAAATCAGTACTGAATCTTCATTGGAAGGACTGATGCTGAAGCTGAAACTCCAATGCTTTGGCCACCTGATGTGAAGAACTAACTCATTTGAAAAGACCCTGATGCTGAGAAAGATTGAAGGCAGGAGAAGAAGGGGACAACAGAGGATGAGATGGATGGCATCACTGACTCAATGGACATGAGTTTGAGTAAGCTCTGGGAGTTGATGATGGACAGGGAGGCCTGGTGTGCTGCAGTCCAGACCCTGATGCTGAGAAAGATTGAAGGCAGGAGAAGAAGGGGACAACAGAGGATGAGATGGATGGCATCACTGACTCAATGGACATGAGTTTGAGTAAGCTCTGGGAGTTGATGATGGACAGGGAGGCCTGGTGTGCTGCAGTCCATGGGTCACAAAGAGTCGGACACGACTGAGCTATTGAACTGAACTGAACCCTTGTCTCTCCATCTTCCTTCTTCCCTAATTAGCAACTATTTGAACCTGCTCATTGGAACTCAGGGAAGGTCATGGAGGCTGAATGAAGCCTATTTCCTATAATCAGTAAAAGGGGGACTCAGAAAGGCTTTTGTGCCCAGGAGCCCCATAGAGTCCTGCTGGGTTTCAGGAGTAGAGGGTACTTCTAATGAATTACAGGTTGGGAGGGCTGGCTGGGAGAGAGAACATCCAGGGTTCAGGCTTTGTGGAGAATTAGCTGAGGCTTCTAGATATTCATGTAGAAAGCCCAACTGTTAATTTTTCTTACTATCAATTAAACCCTCCAAAGCCTGCCATACTGCTCCAACCTACTGGTCATGCTGGTTGCTGAGTCTCACATGCCCCACACTTAAGTAATGTGACAACATGCTTCTCTTCTGAAGGCCCTCCAGGGTATGGAGATCTGTCTCTTCCCTCTTGCCCTACTCCTCCATCAAGGCCCGGATCAAATGTCTGCAGCCTTTTTTCAGTCTCCAAGGTGAAAACAGAAATCTTTTACTGAATTGCTTTAGCACATTTATCAAGTTCCAACCACAGGACAGTTTTTGTATAAGCTTTGTATTCCCTGCTAGATTCTCAGATACTTAAAGCTTGAGGCAAGAGATGGCAGAAGAGGCACATATTCGAGGTTTGAAAATCTTCTTTCCCCTTTAAATATCCTTCACAGATATGATGATACCCAGAAAATATGTATGAAGTAAAGGAATTTATTCCCACCATTATGCTTGCTTTTTCTTTTAATTTCCTTGATAGAAACAACTGATCATCCACTGACTAAGTTTTTATTTACTAAAAACCAACTATGTGGATAGTTATGTGATTGATCACATTATAGAAGGCTTTTTGTCTCATGTTAAGACACTGTTAGTCTTATTTCAGGAAAGGTGAATAAGTATGCACAAGGAAGTGACATGATCAGAGTTATTTTCCAGAAAGATCTTTTTGGTGCAATATTAAAGAAAGAATGGAGAGAGGTGAACCAGACAGGAGGGAGAACACAAGTATGGCAACATTCCAGGCATGAGATGATTATGGCTTAAATCATTCTTTATGATGGAGAGGAAAAGGTCTGATGGAATAATAGACTGTGAATGTCTGTTCATAGATCTTTATAGGCCAGATTTCACCACCTGATTGCTTATTGCTGCTTCCCAGTATCTGACTAGTCCATCATTTCCACTCCATGGAAATGCTTATTGCTGCTTCCCAGTATCTGGCTAGTCCATCATTTCCACTCCACACTTTTTGTCTTTGTAGATTTGTCAGATAGAAAAAATTAAAACCTTATTATTAAAAGAGAATAAACATACATTTCTTTTACACTTGCAATGCAAGAGACATGAGTTCAATCTCTAGATCAAAAAGATGCCTTGGAGAGGGAAATAGCCACCCATTCCAGTATTCTTGCCTGTAAAATCCCATGGATGGAGGAACCTGGTGGGCTGTAGTCCATGGGGGATGCAAAAGAGTCAGATATAGCTTAGTAATTAAACAGCGACAACACAAAATGTATATCATTAAGAAAAAATGGGTTCCAGATGTGATGGTCTCACAACACTGTCATGAAATTGCTGTGAACCATGGGCCATATGATGATTATATATGTAGCTATCCAAGGAACTGCCAAGTTCTTTTCTACAGCTGACCTAGCATGTTACATTCCCATTGGCAATGTACAAGTATTCCAATTTCTGTACATCCTCACCAACACTTGTTTTTTCTTTTTTCTTTTCTTTGTTTAATTACAAGTATCTTAGTAGTTATGAAGTGATATCTCATTGTGGCTTTGATTTGCATTTTCCTAAAGACAATTGATGTTTAACATCAGTTCTTGTGATTTAGTAAAATTTTATATTTTTTTGTTAAAGGTCTATTTATATGTTATATGCCCCTCAAACATAGGTTTATAATTATTTTTATGCATTTGAGTGAAAAATAAAAATCTGAAGTTACAAAAATATAGCAATATTGGCCTTCATATTGCCTGTGTATTTACTTTTATTGTCAATTTGTATTTCTTCATATGGCTTCAGATTATCATCTAGTGTTCTGCCTTTAGAATCTGAAGGACTCCCTTTAAGATTCCTTGTAGGGCAGATTTACTGTTAATAAATACCCTTAGGGTATGTTTGTTTGCCTGGGAATATTTTAATTTCTCCTTCATTTTTTGAAGGACAAATTTTCTGGATATAGAATTATCTCTTGCCAGTTTTTTTTTTTTTTTTTT
>SJYT01011962.1:1024591-1057172 GCA_006410635.1 Cephalophus harveyi
ATGAAATGTGATGAAGAATTTTAGGAGGATCTAAAAGCCATCCACAGAATTCAGGAAGAAGTTGCTGAGGAGGTGTGTGACTTAATCAGTAAGTGGAAAATGAGATTATGGTTAAAAAGTCAGAAGGAGAGTGATGCGCCATATTGAAGAATTAGGAGAAAGATAAAGGATAGGGGGCGTGGAAGAGAAAAACAGAGAGTGGGAGGGAGAAGTATGGATTAGTCAGATTTAGTGGGTCATCATGTCTTCTTTTTGTAGCATTAGTCACTCGGTCATGTCCGATTCTTTGTGACCCCCATGGAAAGCTGTGAAGTCATGTTTATCCAAAAGCCAGTGAAGCAAGGTAGAGGAACCAGGTAATCAGGAGAGTGGCTTGATTCATCAATTTCCTGGAGATAGAACTTTAAGAAAGGAGGGTCCTGGGAGATGAAGGGAGAAAGAATGTCACCTATTGGCCAGGACAATGTCATTAGAACTCTGCTCATCAATGCTTAGAACTAAGAGTAGGTTTTATTTTAGTTTTAATTGGAGGATAATTGCTTTACGATGGTATGCTGGTTCCTGCCGTATAATTATATATGTATGTGTATATATATATATGTGTGTGTGTGTTGTGTGTGTGTGTGTGTGTGTATCCTCTCCCTGTTGAGGGGCCCTCCTGTCCTTCCCCATCTCACCCCTCGAGCTCGTCACCAGGCCGGGCTCCCTGTGTGGCACGGTGGTCCCACTAGCTGTTTCATTCATGGTGATAAACATGCGTCAATGTGACTCTCGCGATTCCTCCCACCCTCTCCTTCCCCCACCGTGTCCCCAAGTCCATTCTCTACGATTGTAAATTAAATCAGAAAACCACCTTTTCGACTCATTGCTTATTTACTCATGCATTCACTGGCTTATACTTTTATTTGTTTGCTGCTGCTGCTGCCAAGTCACTTCAGTCGTGTCCGACTCTGTGCGACCCCATAGACGGCAGCCCACCAGGCTCCTCCATCCCTGGGATTCTCCAGGCAAGAACGCTGGAGTGGGTTGCCATTTCCTTCTCCAGTGCATGAAAGTGAAATGTGAAAGTGAACTCACTCAGTCGTGTCCGACTCCTAGCAACCCCATTTATTTGTTTAATCAATAAGTAAAATTGGAAAGTCTACTATACTGCAGTACCCGGGGTCACAATGAGTCGAACAAGACTTAGTGACTGAACAACAACTATAGGAAAGGTCGAGGATATTGCAAAAGCTTTTTTGCTAGATATCGGGTGATAGGAAAACTAAGAACAAGGAAAAACAAAATTGAAATTTTGTGTGAGAGCAAGCGAGTGACCTAAAATGTAGGAAATTAAAGAATTTGAATCCATTTTCAGAGATACCTGAATGTGAAGAAAGTAGGCTTATATGAGCTTCTCTGAGTGTAGTATTCTCACCCACGTAGAACTCACTTTTTAAAAAAGCATTGGTTATAAAGCCTGGTTATAAATTATTTGAAACTTAAATCGTATTTCCTCAAAAACACAATGCCATGCATGGTACATAATTCTAATGTTTTTTCCATAAATACTTCATTAATCCCCAATGTGGCAGGGAATGAAACTACCAGCATATTACAGGTATGCAATGAATCTTCCCGTGATATCCTGAGGGCTCTGATTCAGAAATACTGCTTTAATTGGATTATACTGTAGTTGTATTTAACTGTGGAAATTCAACTAAACACAGGGGGGAAAGTTAGAGTGGGGCAAAAAAGAAAAATAAACGCTTTAAATAGTAAGTGTTGCCATGTGACATTTTACTCAAAGAGGTGCTGTCCAAAGGGCACATGAGAGGGCGGCTTAAGGCTGTGGCGCCCTCAGTGCGTCTCATCCCCACGCGCCTCCCTTTCATCACGTGACCGTCTCTCACTTCTGAAAGTGATACCTGAGTTAAAGGTACATAGTAGGCTTTTTGAGTTGGGAAAGCTCTCTTTACGGAAGACAGAGATATTGTTGCATCTCCTAAGAACTTCTTGCATCTTTCTTTTTATTGGCATATACTGGCTTCACAATGCTGGTTTCTGCTGTAGAGCAAGGTGAATCCGCTCTGTGTATACAAGCATCCCTTCCTTTTGAGCCTCCTTCCCACTCCCTGCATCCTAACCCTCCAGGTTATCACAGAGTACCGAGCTGAGCTCTCTGCACTATACAGCAACTTCCCACTACCCATTTTACACAAGGTGGTGTATATACGTTGATGCTAACTCTCTCAGTTAGCCCCACCCTCCCCTGCCCCACTGCACCAGCCACCCTGGCCGCATGTCCATAGGCCCATTGTTCCCTCTGCGTCTCTGTTCCCGCCCTGCAAATGCGTTCATTAGTACCACCCTGGCCACATGTCCATAGGTCCATTGTCTATTCTGCGTCTCTATTCCTGCCCTGCAAATGCGTTCATTAGTGCCATTTTTCTAGATTCTATACATGTGCGTTAATATATGATCTTTGCTTTTCTCTTTCTGACTTAACTCCACTCTATGTGACAGACTCTAGGTTTGTCTTGCCTCTTGAAGATTCATCTCCTGCAAGTTACTGGCCTCCTCTCCAATTATAGTGGGTTTTCTAATAAGAAAATTTGTTTCTCCCTGAAAACTCCCACTGCCCTCCTTGATGACACACATTTCCTGACTCTCGTATCTGGATTCTTAGTCCAACCAAAATTCTGTGGCAATTCTCTAAGTGGTCCCGTGTGTTCTCTCCTTTTCACTGACAGAAGCCAGGGGTAGTATTGTTCAGCTTTTTCCTATGTGCTTTCTTTGACCTAATGTGTCCAAGCTGGTTGTTATCTCAAATGCTAAAGGCTTGACATTAACACTACATTGTGAGTTTAATAGCTATCTGAGGACTACATGAAGTTTCTAACTCATCGTAAGTTGCATCCTTTCTGCAAGTAAATTTATTCTTCCAGGAGACTCAACTGTCTTAGTGGCAGGGTCCACTTATAAAGGCCTCTGTATCAAAAGCAGACTTCAGCTCAATCACTGAATCTGTTTGCTTTTATAATGGCAGCAAAAATATACAGATTAGAAGTTAAATTACAGCCACTGCAAATGATGGTAGGAGAATGGGCTTTGTTTTGGATAAGAGGCTATAGAAAAAACTTTGACCTCTGGTGGAAGAAAAGCAGTACCCATCAAAATCACTAGGCCTGGCATATAGAATGTGGTCAGTAGATTCTGTGTTGAAGGACCACAGGCCAGCGTGAAGTGGGAAATCCCAAGGGTAAAGAAGTCTACCTGTTTCTTGATGTTGATTACTATATTTATTTGAATTTAAGTTAATATCTATCCTAGTGTTCTCATCTTACAAACAGCAAAGGAAGAAAAAGTGTAGTCAACTTCCAACACACTGTTCTCTGATGTAGAGATTTTATTTTAAATGTATTAACACTCAGATATATAGAGTTTTAATATATATCATGCTGCTCTGTGCAGCAAATCTTTGAATACACAATATTGTCTGTTTTGCCGCTTGCTCGTAGTGTATTATTTTTGAGGACATTTAAAAAGGCAGCTAAACTCAATACATCTCATACGAGCAATATAAATAACACAAAAAGCTATTGTACAATGGATGGTTATGGCCAAGCCTGCCCATTTCAGGCAGTAACAGTCTCCCCCACAGTTAGCTACTGACCTGCTGCCTGGAGGGTACATATTGAAACACTCTATCGATTCTAAGGGATTTCAGAATTCAGGAATTTGTAGTATGTGAAAAATAGCAAGAATCTTATTATTTTTGAAATGGCATAGATGAAGGAGAACATGCTTTCTGTTTTGATTGTGATGGACTTAATAAACGTTAAGGGTAGCTCTACTCCAATCAAATGATGTGCAGATATGTGGGACAAGAATTAATTCTGAAGACATTGATTCTAACATGTTGAAGTTTGTCACCATGACAGGAAAATCGTTATTCCAAGGGATTTGCTTTCTGTACCTGGTAACAGATACCAAGCTTGCCATTAGAGAAAAAAAAAAAAAAACGGAAATGCAGTGAAACCTTGAGCACCTTGAAGACAAACTGCCTTTTGATGGCTAACGTTCGCCTGGATAGAGCGCATCATGAGAGATGGGTTTTGTCACGCACTGTTTCTTCTAAATTTCATAGAAATCAAATGAGTTAAAAATCATTGTTAGCACATTTTATTGATGAGGAACAGAGGTGCAAAAAGGCAAAATAACTCACTCGGTATTTCATAGCTTGTAAACAGAAGGGTGTAATTCAAAATGCCAAGCTGAAGCATTTCTCATGCAGCTATGCTGTCTCCTGGCAAGTGAACTGGGCCAGTAACTTTCTCTTTAGTTGCCAGGTGTTCATAAATTAGGCATTTGTGAGTTGGGAAGTCCGTCCACAACTCTGGCTTTCTATCAGAATAAATCAGGATTCTCTACTGGCTTCACCGTGGAACCAGTGCAGGTGCATGTGGTATCATGTTTGCGAGCGAGTGGTGCAAGGCATTTGATTGTTTTTCTTCATCTATTCTTTCTCAAAAGTTTTAGTTGATGGGATTTTAAAACTATTTTTCAACTATTAGACTAATACAGTTAATTGTTAAAATGCTAGTCAATATAAAAGTATATAATAGAAAAAACAAAAAAGGTTCTTCCTCTTGTTGCCCACTCCTTCAAGGGTTGATGTTGTTCAATCCTGTCGTGTCTGATTCTTTGTGACCCCATGGACTGCAGCATGCCAGTCTTCCCTGTGCTTCAGTATTTCCCAGAGTTTGTGCAAACTCATGTCCACTGACTAGTGATGCCAGCCAACCATCTCATCCTCTGTAGTCCCCTTCTCCTGCCCTCAGTCTTTCTCAGCATCAGGTTCTTTTCCAATGAGTCAGCTCTTCGCATCAAGTGACAAAAGTATTGGCGCTTCAGCTTCAGCATCAGTCCTTCCAATGAATATTCAGGACTGATCTCCTTTAGGATGGACTAGTTTGATCTCCTTGCAGTCCAAGGAACTCTCAAGAGTCTTCTCCAACACCACAGTTTGAAAGCATCAATTCTTCGGTGCTCAGCTTTCTTTATGGTCCAACTCTCACATCCATACATGACTACTGGAAAAACCATACCTTTGACTATATGGACCTAATTCAACAAAGTGATGTCTCTGCTTTCTAATATGCTAAGTTTGTCATAGCTTTTCTTCCAAGGAGGCAGCGTCTTTTACTTTCATGGCGGCAGTCACTGTCTGCAGTGATTTTGGAGCCGAAGAAAATAAATTCTGTCACCTCTTCCCCTTTTCCCTCATCTTTGCCATGAAGCGATGGCACTGGATGCCATGACCTCAGTTTTGTGGATGTTGAATTTTAAGCTATCTTTTCACTCTCCTCTTTCACCTTCATCAAAAGGCGCTTTAGAGCCTCTTCACTTTCCGCCATTAGAGTGGTGTCATCTGCATATCTGAAGTTACTGATATTTCTCCCAGCAGTCTTGATTCCAGCTTGTGCTTCATCCAGACCAGCAATCACTGTCCATACCTGGCTCTGGCTCTTCTGTGATGATTTTTAGATTCATATACAAATAAGGTACAAGTTTTATAGAAAATTATACCAAATTATTCATATTGTTATGAAATATGCCTTTTTACTCACCAATATAATGTCAAAACAGAAACTCAATTTGATCTATGTAAGATTGAGGAGAAATTTAAAGAGATTTAAAGGAGAAATTTATTGGTCATGAATTCCAAAGAAGGGTTGAATGGTTGAACTATAGCATCAGAAGAATGAGTTGGGCCTCAGTATTTCCTGAAACCAAAATTTTGAACACTCTTCTCTAAACTCAGATTCTTGCATATTGTCAGCTGGATTTGCAAAGCAAAACATCTCTACAGGAAGGGAAATGAGTCTACCAACAAGTTCCCACAGTGCTCTTTCTTAGTTGCACTTCAAAAATCTATGTTATGACTCTTAATCGATTCAGTTTGGGTTAGGTATCCATCTCTGGATCAATCAGCATGTGTATAAGACTGAAGAATTATGACTGTCATATCTTTGTTCAATTACCCAAGTCTGGGACATTCAACATTGGTCTACAGGACAGGGAATTTAAAATATGCCAATTTCCAGCTTAAACTATGTGGTTGGGAGCAGGAACTGAGTTTTAACAATGGTCTCTTTACGTCTCTAAACAAATATCACAAGGATAAAAGTTATCTGGATGAACAAAAGGTAAGAATCCATTAAGCAAAATATGAATGTATTATAAATCATTTCCTGTCTCTCTATGGATGGGCGTTCATCTTAGCTTATATTTTTCATTATTATAAATAATGCTGCTATGATCATCCTTGCACACATATCTTTCTGTCCATATAAGCATTTCTGCTTAATAGACTTGTAAAAATGGAGCTGCAAGTTAAAAGCATATGCATGTTTTAATTTCATAGACACTGTAAAATCCCCACCAAAAGGTATTTACACAGCCACCAACAGTGAATGTTTGTGCACCTCACAAATCCCTTAAAAACTATCCGATACAATAAACTAGAAGGAAACTAGGCACTTTTATAAGTGGATTATAAATCTGTTACCTCAAGGTAAATGTTGAAATTTCTAGGCTCTATTTTTATATAATTTCAAGGTATGTGTTTTTAAGAGTGAGTTGACAGTGAGTATGAAGCTTAGTATTAAACTTCAGAAAATTCAGGGTTTGTTTTCACCAAGAGAGGAAAAGCAAGTTAATCTCAAGACTGAGAATCTACCTCATCATGGAATACACTGGTGGAAGAGATGTGTTAGATTACCTAGAGGCTCATGGCACATGAAAGGAAAATAAATTTGAAGAAAATTCCACCAGAAAGTATCTGCTGTGTGTGAGTACTGCCAACAGAAGTGGATTGTTTACTGAGACTGAAAGGCAGGAAACCTACTCTTGGATGTTGACATGAAATCAGGATTGTAGACCTTGGCATCAGCAACAAATTCACCTTTGGCAACTAGTTGCGCAACTTTTGTGGCAGTAACTTTGCTGCCCCAGAACTATTCCAGGGAAAAATTTAAGATAGACCTAAGTGAGGGGGGTGTGTGAAGGCTGAGAGCTATCCTATATGCAGGGGTCATCTGATCCCGGCCTTTGGTTCTCAAGGAGCCAGGAGAGAAGTTATGGAGTGAAACGTACCATAGTCCCTTGTACTTGTCCATGGAGTGTGAAAACCTGCTTGAGAAATTTCTTTCTCAGTCCCACCAGGAGAGTCACTTTTGATCAAATTATGAAATATTCATGGATAAATCTGGGTCATAAAGAGGAATTAAAGCCTTATGTGGAACTACTTCCTGACTACAAAGACCCCCAGAGGGCAGAGCTGATGGTGTTAATAGATTACACGCAAGAAGAGCTCAAGGACTCACTGATGGGCCAGAAGTCTAAGGTGATGGCCACCCATCTGCCCCTGGACATACGAGCTGAGAATTGGAGGGCTGTGCAATTACTCTGAGGCCCCAGCCTTCTGCTAATCTGACCAACGACAGCATTCCTTTCCCATTGCACATGAGAATAGTCTCTGCCAACCCCAAACAATGGAGTTTCAGCAATAATGCTGGTCCTGCCGCTCCCATCTGCTCTGTCTCTAATTCTCAGAGTAGCAGTGCAGACAACCAGCAGCTTTAGAATGATCAGGAGCCAGAACAAAAAGCTGGCAGCACAATCAACATGCTGGCCACCTCCCTGCTTGTCTTGGAGAAGAAGAAAATAGCTCCTATCACCTCCACAGAGAGCAGTCTCTCCACTAACAGAAATGAAAACAGGAATTCCTCAAATGTGGAGAGGGCCAGCCTCAGACAGAAAGCAAAGAGCTGAGCCAGGCTAAGTTCTGGGGCCTCTTGTGGCAGCCTTGGTGCAGCCCAGCCAGGCCTCCTGGTGCAAAGAATGGGGAGGTGCCTCTGCCCCATTGCATCAGCATGTCATGTCCATGTTGCTGTTCAGTCACTACGTCATGTCTATTTGCAACCCCATGGACTGCAGCACGCCAGGCTTCCCTGTCCTTCACTATCTACCGGAGCTTGCGCAAACTTATGTCCATTGAGTCGGTGATGCCATCCAACCATATCATCCTCTGCTTCCCCCTTCTCCTCTTGCCCTCAATCTTTCCCAGCATCAGGGTCTTTTCCAAGGTGACTTCCCACCATGGTGGAGCCCCAGACAGGAAATTCCTTCCATACTGAACAGCTGTCACATGTACACAACCAGCAGAATGTGCCCTGTGGGAAGAATCCAGCCTCTTCCTCTGGCAACAGACAGGACCCGCAGACTTAGTGGAGACATTCAGCTCAAACTTCACCTGGTGAGCAGCAGAGGCAATTATAAAAGAATTTCCAGAGGCAAAGTAGTGCTCACTCTCCTTTACTTGGAGTATGAAGATCGCAAGCAGGTAGAGTCTACTGGGAGATCTAAGGCTCTGGATGCAAATAGCTGCCGATGTGAACTAAAGAAAAAATGCCTCCTATTTCCTGTGCATAGCTCCTGGGGCCAAAGGGACTGCGTGTTGTGAAAGCTGGAGGGGTGCAACATGTTCTGATGTTTCTTAATGTGTTTGACCTAAATGGATAAGCCATTTCTGTGACCTTCAGAAACATTGCCTCTAAGGCCACCATGGAGTTTAAGCTTGTTAAGGCTGCCAGGAGCCACCAAGGAGACAAGAGAAGTAGGCTGGCCCTAGCTGCCAAGCCAGCCGTTCTGTCCCATGTTTCGCCCTGGGTCACTTCTCTTCTCAAAACTTTCTGTTTTCTTCTATATTTATATATATTTTCCCCCCAGGGGAAAGAGATTGATCTTTTGAAATAATGACAAACTATCCAAATGGAAACACAACACTCATATACCTCTCTCTCTCTCTCTCTCTCTGCTGTTAACTCATAATGTCTATTAACATGTCTTTGAGCTGACTAGAATAAACCATTCTTTATAATAATAGACTACATGTTACATAGTAAATATGTTCACATCATGCTCTCTGGAGCAAAAGGGAAGCATACATATATAAAATCTCTGGGTCAGATGGTTAAAGCTGTAATCACTTAAAATCAAGGATGGCATGAGAAAACAGGAAAGCACTGAGCTACTTCTGCAAAGAAAAATAAATTGCTTTTCTCCAGAATAAATATAAGCCAATAAAGCTCAGCCAAATAACTTCATGAGTATAAATGTTTTCCAGGCAAACTTATAAAGTGCTAAGATGAACACATCTAACCTGTTGCAATAAAGCTGTTCAGTAATAAGAGCCCTTGGATTCCATAGCTCTAGGGTGGATTAAATATTTTATCTTCTGAGGAACAATAATCAGTTTGGGAGAGTGAAGAAACTGGCTTTATTTGATATTTGATTTACTTTCCCAGCCATTTCCATGAGTCACCTTTTGGTGTTGACTTTCAGTTCAGCGGCTGTTGTAGCACCAAAATCCTGAATTATGAAGAAAAAAGAGTGGTTTCATTTAGGAGAAGTAAATATTCCAGCAGCTGTGAACTCAGGGTTTAAAAATCATTCTGACTTGCTGAAAACAAACAGACCCAGCAGAGAGTCAAGAGAAGCAAATGACAGAAATACTTGTGCAAGTCCGTTCACTGTGTATGGCGTGAGTGGCTCATTGGTGGTTTACCTCTTGTTATTTACTTGTTTCTTCCCCTGCTTTCACACCCCCACCCCCACCCAGATGCCCTCAACTGCTGCATCTTCAAATCTGCGTCTGCAGACCAACTGATTCCTTCATTCTCTTCATTTAATGAAACATTGCTCATCTACGAAGATTGTTGTTGTTGTTCAATCACTAAGTTGTGTCCACCTCTTTGCAACCCCATGGATTGCGGCATGTCAGAGTTTGCTCAAATTCATGTTCATTGAGGAGATGATGCCATCGAACCATCTCATCCTCTGTCAACCCCTTCTCCTCCTGCCTTCATTCTTTCCCAGCATCAGGGTCTTTTCCAATCAGTCAGCTCTTTGCATCAGGTGGCCCAAGTATTGGAGTTTCAGCTTCAGCATCAGTCCTTCCTGTGAATATTCAGGACTGATTTCCTTTAGGAGTGGCTGGTTTGATCTATAAAGATAAAATATTTAAAATAATTTTTAAAGTGTTGTTGCTGTTGTTCAGTCACTCAGTCATGTTTGCCTCCTTGCGACCCCGTGGATTGCAGCACACCAGGCCTTACCAACTCCCGAAGCTTGCCCAAGTTCATGTTCATTGCGTCAGTGATGCCATCCAGCCATGTCTTCCTCTGACACCCTCTTTTCCTTCTGCCCTCAATCTTTCCCAGCATCAGGGACTTTTCCAATGAGTAGACTGTTCACATCAGATGACCAAAATACTGGAGCTTCAGCCTCACCATCAGTCCTTCCAATGAGTATTCAGGCTTAATTTCTCTTAAGATTGACTTGTTTGATCTCCTTGCTGTCCAAGGGTGTTTCAGGAGTCTTCTCCAGAACCACAGTTCAAAGACATCAATTCTCAGGCACTCCGCCTTCTTTATGGTCTAGCTGTCACAACCTTACATGACTACTGAGAAGACCATAGCCTTAACTAGAAGGACGTTTGTTGGCAGAGTAATGTCTCTGCTTTTCAACACACTGTCTAGGTTTGTCATAGCTTTCCTGCCAAAAAGCAATCGTCTTCTAGTTTCATGGCTGCAGTCACCATCTGCAGTGATTTTAGAGCCCAAGAAGTGGAAGTCTCTCACTACTTCCACCTTTTCCCCTTCTATTTGCCACGAAATAATGGGGCTGGATGCCATGATGTTAGTTTTTTTAATATTTAGTTTTAAGCTGACTCTCTCATGCTCCTCCTTCACTTTTATCAAGAGGCTCTTTATAGTAGACTTGCATAAACAAAGTGCTATTTTAGGCTGTTGGAACAAAGAATATGACATAACTAATTGTGGGTGGAATCATCAGAGGATGCGCAGAAATAAGAGTTGCAAATATATAAGGAACCAACTTCTAGGTAAAAAGACCTGGGCTAAAAATCACAGAGTCTCAAAGGTTCTCTGAGATAAGTAATGGCAAACAGTTATATCATAGCATGACACAGGATATGACTTGCTTCAGTGTGATAGGAGATGATACAGAAAGATACACTGAAATCATATTCTGAAGAATTCCAAGAACTGAAGAACCTGGTCTTTATTCTGGAGGTAAATCATCAACAATGGTGATCAGATAAAGGGTGTATTCTAGAATGATCATTCCATTTTCAGGATAGAGAATTTGCATTAAAAGTCCCAGTTTCTAAATTTTTCCACAACATGAAGAAAAAATATTTGAGACCACAACTTTGGTTAATACATGCCAATTACCAACATTGTTGCTTTTAAGAGGATCACAGTTTTTAGTGAAATTACTAGTGAGTACAATTCTCCCCCCTGTAAGTAGGCTATGATAAAATGAGGTCACTTCTTCATATCTTGAAATTAAAGCAAGAAGTAATATGGTGAGCAGGGAGTCTCAGAGTGTCTGGCTCTCTTTGATCTTCAGTGATGATACTCACCAGTGGACAAAGTTACTGAACTAAATCCAGTACTCAGTGGAAAGTAGCTGCTTACTGGAGGCATTAAGTGCCACCTTAATCCCAGTCTCTTTCTTGGTACGCTTCCCCTCTCAGAGTCCCTGTGTATTTGATACAATGAGGAACCGATCCCAAAACTCTGGCCCCAAGTGACTGGACAAATCATAGGCACAAGACCTAAAGGTAGTCAAACCCCTGAACTGGCCTGCTGCTGCTGAATTGCTTCAGTCGTGTCCGACTCTGTGCGACCCCATAGACAGCAGCCCACCAGGCTCCCCGTCCCTGGGATTCTCCAGGTAAGAACACTGGAGTGGGTTGCCATTTCCTTCTCCAATGCATGAAAGTGAAAAGTGAAAGTGAAGTTGCTCAGTTGTGTCCGACTCTTCACGACCCCCTGGACTGCAGCCCACCAGGCTCCTCCGTCCATGGGATCTTCCAGGCAAGAGCACTGGAGTGGGGTGCCATTGCCTTCTCCACTGAACTGGCCTAGTACACCTATTTCCTGACTTGGTAAGATTCTCTACCTTGCTCACATACCATGATGTGTGGACAAGTATCTCTGGCATCACCAGGTGGTTAATCAGACATGCAAAATCTCAAGCCCTCCCCAAGACCTCCTGAATCCATCTGCATTTTAACAAGATTCCCAGTTGATCTGTATCCATATTAAACGTTAAGAAAAACTCTAGACTAGCAGGCCTGACTGTCTTGAGAATTTAAGTTAGGAGATATTAAAATCATGGAGTGATTAGTAGACTGGAAGTAAACAGGCATACAGAGCCTAACTTTGTCCACGTTCACGGCCAGTTACTTCAACAGAAACTTCGCGACTCCTTTGACACAGAGGCGCCTGTCACTGACCCGTGTCTAGACTCTCCCTCAAGTTATAGGTGCTCAAATCCTCCTGCAATGTCTCTGTTCTTAGTTTTCCATGAAAGCCACATCTTTCATGTATTTGTAATTAACTTCCCTCCTCTTGGAACCAGTTTGAAATTCTGTTTCCTATAACAAAAGTTGCCAAAATAAAACACTTCTTGTAATAGCAATCACTGAGGAGTTAATGTGAGGAAATCTCCAATTCAATTTAGTAATTCTAGTAAGAGCAACATTTCTCTTGTGCAAAAAAATTGGCAGCAATTCATTTCTTCAGCCAGACCTGGCCAGTGAGGGAAAAAAAGATCACTGTCATTTAAGACTTGCATTAATCTCTTCAGGCTAACAGGCTGACATTCCTTGTACAGAAAAGGATCACTTACTTGACCTAAAAGAAGGAAAGAAACAACATCAAGAGAAAATTGTCCTCCCTGTTCACAGGCAAATGGGTAATTTTTGCTGATGCTTCTCTAGGGAGAACAGGGGGTTTGATGTAGACTTTCCAGTTTTAAACTCAGAAGGTTTGAATTTTTCCCAAGATCTTTGCCGAGAGAGACTCTCTCTTTTTTTCTATGTAATTTTTTTGAAGTATAGTTGATTTACAGAATTATGTTATCTTCAGGTGTACAACATAGTGATTCAGTGTTTTTTATAGATTATATTCCATTTAAAGTTATTGCAAAATAATAGTTATGCAAGCCAGACAGAGACAGATACTGTACATTATCACTTAGATGTGAAATCTAAAAAATAAAGGTCAAATTTATGTAGTGAAACAGAAGCAAACTCACTGATACAGAAAACAAACTAGTGGATACAGCTGGGAGAGAGATGGGGGAGGGGTAAGCTATGAGTATGGAATTAAAAGATATAAACTACTATGAACAGACAAAAAGGGTATATTGTACAACACAGGGAATTGCAGCCATTATTAGGAGCGTCTGTTTATTAACATTTCCTCCTTTGTTTTTATAAACTCCTTAAAAGAGAATACTATTCATCATGAACACTCTGTCCTGGCTCATTGCAAGATATTTGATGTTGAGCAAGTTATTTAACTTTCTTGAATCTTCATTTCATTTTTTATAAAAGGAGGACATAAAAACCCAGTCATTCCTCCTATATGATGCTGTGCTATAATCAAATCTAATTATATATCTGTCTATCTGTCTATCTATCTATATCATCCTTGGATATTTGCCCTCCATATCTGCAGGTTCCATTATCTACAGATTCAATCAACTGCAGATACATGGGCCAAATGTATATGTAATTTTCAATGTCAGTTATATAAATGGAAGATATTCTTAAAATATTCCGTGGTGTCTTAATACTTTTTCAAAATGTTTTAACGGTGGAATTTTTGTTCAAAGAAAATATTGTGTATTAAGTAAATATAATATAAGCACTGGTGATTTGGTAGAATTAGCTGTGTGGTAATGAAGGTGCCTGTTGATTTAAAGAACTGACTCTTAGAACATAGTAACTGAATGTAGTGTTTCATGAAGAATAGTGTGAAAATCAGATTTCTATGCAACTTGCGTCATCATATATTCATCTCAACTATTTATAAAGTTCCTGAATTTTATATAAGGAATAGTGCAAAAATACAAAGATCTCAATTTAGCTGAGACAGAGGTGAAAAAAAATACATTACATGGTATATGTTGATAATTGATTTTGGAATAGGGATTATTGAAGCACAAATCTCTCATCAAATACCTTTACCTAATAAAAGTGGAGTAAAATTTTACTTGTTGGATGGCATCCCTGACTCAATGGACATGAGTTTGAGCAAACTTTGGGAGATAGTGAAAGACAAGGAAGCCTGGCATGTTGCAGTCCGTGGGGTTACAGAGTTAGATATGATGTAGCGACTGAACAAGAAACGATTTGGAAAGAAGAGAAATGAAGTTATATTTGACCCAGACCTTTAAGGATTCATAGGAAATGTTGTGTTCAATGAGTGAGAAAAGAATACTTCAAGCAAGGGGAAATTTNTTGGGAGATAGTGAAAGACAAGGAAGCCTGGCATGTTGCAGTCCGTGGGGTTACAGAGTTAGATATGATGTAGCGACTGAACAAGAAACGATTTGGAAAGAAGAGAAATGAAGTTATATTTGACCCAGACCTTTAAGGATTCATAGGAAATGTTGTGTTCAATGAGTGAGAAAAGAATACTTCAAGCAAGGGGAAATTTAGGTAGATAAAGACACAATGCTGTAACAGAGTGGCTTCAAAAACATCACATAGTCTGATTAGACTGGAGTTTAGTTTCTGAGAGGCTGCTGCTGCTGCTGCTGCTAAGTTGCTTCAGTCATGTCCGACTTTGTGTGACCCCATAGACGGCACCCCACGAGGCTCCCCTGTTCCTGGGATTCTCCAGGCAAGAACACTGGAGTGGGTTGGCATTTCCTTCTCCAATGCATGAAAGTGAAAAGTGAAAGTGAATTGCCATTTCCTTCTCCAATGCATGAAAGTGAAAAGTGAAAGTGAAGTTGCTCAGTTGTGTCCGACTCTTCACGACCCCCTGGACTGCAGCCCACCAGGCTCCTCCGTCCATGGGATCTTCCAGGCAAGAGCACTGGAGTGGGGTGCCATTGCCTTCTCCACTGAACTGGCCTAGTACACCTATTTCCTGACTTGGTAAGATTCTCTACCTTGCTCACATACCATGATGTGTGGACAAGTATCTCTGGCATCACCAGGTGGTTAATCAGACATGCAAAATCTCAAGCCCTCCCCAAGACCTCCTGAATCCATCTGCATTTTAACAAGATTCCCAGTTGATCTGTATCCATATTAAACGTTAAGAAAAACTCTAGACTAGCAGGCCTGACTGTCTTGAGAATTTAAGTTAGGAGATATTAAAATCATGGAGTGATTAGTAGACTGGAAGTAAACAGGCATACAGAGCCTAACTTTGTCCACGTTCACGGCCAGTTACTTCAACAGAAACCTCGCGACTCCTTTGACACAGAGGCGCCTGTCACTGACCCGTGTCTAGACTCTCCCTCAAGTTATAGGTGCTCAAATCCTCCTGCAATGTCTCTGTTCTTAGATTTCCATGAAAGCCACATCTTTCATGTATTTGTAATTAACTTCCCTCCTCTTGGAACCAGTTTGAAATTCTGTTTCCTATAACAAAAGTTGCCAAAATAAAACACTTCTTGTAATAGCAATCACTGAGGAGTTAATGTGAGGAAATCTCCAATTCAATTTAGTAATTCTAGTAAGAGCAACATTTCTCTTGTGCAAAAAAATTGGCAGCAATTCATTTCTTCAGCCAGACCTGGCCAGTGAGGGAAAAAAAGATCACTGTCATTTAAGACTTGCATTAATCTCTTCAGGCTAACAGGCTGACATTCCTTGTACAGAAAAGGATCACTTACTTGACCTAAAAGAAGGAAAGAAACAACATCAAGAGAAAATTGTCCTCCCTGTTCACAGGCAAATGGGTAATTTTTGCTGATGCTTCTCTAGGGAGAACAGGGGGTTTGATGTAGACTTTCCAGTTTTAAACTCAGAAGGTTTGAATTTTTCCCAAGATCTTTGCCGAGAGAGACTCTCTCTTTTTTTCTATGTAATTTTTTTGAAGTATAGTTGATTTACAGAATTATGTTATCTTCAGGTGTACAACATAGTGATTCAGTGTTTTTTATAGATTATATTCCATTTAAAGTTATTGCAAAATAATAGTTATGCAAGCCAGACAGAGACAGATACTGTACATTATCACTTAGATGTGAAATCTAAAAAATAAAGGTCAAATTTATGTAGTGAAACAGAAGCAAACTCACTGATACAGAAAACAAACTAGTGGATACAGCTGGGAGAGAGATGGGGGAGGGGTAAGCTATGAGTATGGAATTAAAAGATATAAACTACTATGAACAGACAAAAAGAACTTAGATGTGAAATCTAAAAAATAAAGGTCAAATTTATGTAGTGAAACAGAAGCAAACTCACTGATACAGAAAACAAACTAGTGGATACAGCTGGGAGAGAGATGGGGGAGGGGTAAGCTATGAGTATGGAATTAAAAGATATAAACTACTATGAACAGACAAAAAGCGTATATTGTACAACACAGGGAATTGCAGCCATTATTAGGAGCGTCTGTTTATTAACATTTACTCCTTTGTTTTTATAAACTCCTTAAAAGAGAATACTATTCATCATGAATACTCTGTCCTGGCTCCTTGCAAGATATTTGATGTTGAGCAAGTTATTTAACTTTCTTGAATCTTCATTTCATTTTTTATAAAAGGAGGACATAAAAACCCAGTCATTCCTCCTATATGATGCTGTGCTATAATCAAATCTAATTATATATCTGTCTATCTGTCTATCTATCTATATCATCCTTGGATATTTGCCCTCCATATCTGCAGGTTCCATTATCTACAGATTCAACCAACTGCAGATACACGGGCCAAATGTATATGTAATTTTCAATGTCAATTATATAAATGGAAGATATTCTTAAAATATTCTGTGTTGTCTTAATACTTTTTCAAAATGTTTTAACAGTGGAATTTTTGTTCAAAGAAAATATTGTATATTAAGTAAATATAATATGAGCACTGGTGATTTGGTGGAATTAGCTGTGTGGTAATGAAGGTGCCTGTTGATTTAAGGAACTGACTCTTAGAACATAGTAACTGAATGTAGGGTTTCATGAAGAATAGTGTGAAAATCAGATTTCTATGCAACTTGAGTCATCATATATTCATCTCAACAACTATTTATAAAATTCCTGAATTTTATATCAGGAATAGGGCAAAAATACAAAGATCTCAATTTAGCTGAGACAGAGGTAAAAAAAAAAAAAGAAATACATGGTATATGTTGATAATTGATTTTGGAATAGGGATTATTGAAGCACAAGTCTCTCATCAAATACCTTTACCTAATAAAAGTGGAGTAAAATTTTACTTGTTGGATGGCATCCCTGACTCAATGGACATGAGTTTGAGCAAACTCTGGGAGACAGTGAAAGACAAGGAAGCCTGGCATGTTGCAGTCCGTGGGGTTACAGAGTTAGATTTCTCTCATCAAATACCTTTACCTAATAAAAGTGGAGTAAAATTTTACTTGTTGGATGGCATCCCTGACTCAATGGACATGAGTTTGAGCAAACTCTGGGAGACAGTGAAAGACAAGGAAGCCTGGCATGTTGCAGTCCGTGGGGTTACAGAGTTAGATATGATGTAGCGACTGAACAAGAAATGATTTGGAAAGAAGAGAAATGAAGTTATATTTGACCCGGACCTTTAAGGATTCATAGGAAATGTTGTGTTAAATGAGTGAGAAAAGAATACTTCAAGCAAGGGGAAATTTAGGTAGATAAAGACACAATGCTGTAACAGAGTGGTTTCAAAAACATCACATAGTCTGATTAGACTGGAGTTTAGTTTCTGAGAGGCTGCTGCTGCTGCTGCTAAGCCGCTTCAGTCGTGTCCAACTCTGTGTGACCCCATAGACGGCACCCCACCAGGCTCCCCTGTTCCTGGGATTCTCCAGGCAAGAACACTGGAGTGGGTTGCCATTTCCTCCTCCATTTCATGAAAGTGAAAAGTGAAAGTGAAGTCGCTCAGTCGTGTCCAACTCTTTGCGACCCCATGGACTGTAGCCCACCAGGCTCCACATCAGGCTAGACTCAGGCATTTTAATTTTTAAAAACAGGGTTATAATCAGCTACTATCATGTTTATTTTCAAGTCATACTGTCAGTCTTGGCTCTTCAAGCTGACTCTAATGTTCTCTTGACATGTTCCACATTCATTTTTTTAAAAAATCATTTTAAATTGCAGGGTAATTGCTTTACAATGTTGTGTTGGTTCCTACCATATGTCAACATGAATCAGCCATAGATATATGTCTCTTCCCTTGTGAACCTCCCTCCCACCTCCCATCTCATCTCACCCCCCTAGGTTGTCACAGAGCACCAGGGTGAGCTCCCTGTCTTATACAGCAACTTCCCATTAGCTATCTATTTTACTTACGGTAATGCATATATTTTCAAAGCTACTCTCAATTCATCCCACCCTCTCCTTCCTCCATGGTGTCCCTAAGTCTGTTCTCTATGAGTCTCTGTTTCTACCCTGCAAATAGGTTCAACGGTACCAATTTTCTAGATTATACATATATATATGCATTAATAGATGATAGTTGTACAGCAACTTCCCATTAGCTATCTATTTTACTTACGGTAATGCATATATTTTCAAAGCTACTCTCAATTCATCCCACCCTCTCCTTCCTCCATGGTGTCCCTAAGTCTGTTCTCTATGAGTCTCTGTTTCTACCCTGCAAATAGGTTCAACGGTACCAATTTTCTAGATTATACATATATATATGCATTAATAGATGATAGTTGTTTTTCTCTTTCTGACTTACTTCACTAGAAATAACAGGCTCTAGGTTCATCCACCTCACTGACTCAACTTTATTCCTTTTAATGACTGAGTAATATTCCTTTGCATATATGTACCACTACATTTTTATTCATTCATCTGTCAGTGGACATCTAGGTTGCTTGCCTGTCCTAGCTCTTGTAAATAGTGCTGCGGTGGTGAACCTTTGAGTATGTGTGTCTTTTTCAGTTATGGTTTTCCTGGGGTATCCGCCCAGCAGCGGAATTGCTGTGTCACACCATTCTTTAAGTATTTTCTTACTTTGAGGCTCAACCCAACATTTGAGATGTTTCTTGTAGTTTTAGTGGCTCAGCCCTAGACAATCCACCATTTTTCCATGGAGGTCTAGTTCCTCCCAATGGTTCAAGTTATGCTCATTGCTCTTTTGATGCTGCTTCTAGGCCTCTCAGTAGACAGACTTAGAGAGGGTCTATCAGCTTATGTTGGTAACTCTGTATCTAATCTAATACCATGAACTTATGGGCTTTGGAGGTGGCTCAGTGGTAAAGAATCTGCCTACCATTGTAGGAGATGCAAGAGACATGGGTTTGATCCCTGGGTAGGGAAGATCTCCTGAAGGAGGACATAGCAACCCACTCCAGTAGTCTTGCCTGGAAAATGTCAAGGACAGGGGAGCCTAGAGGCCTGCAGTCCACAGGCTGCAGTCCAAGAGTCACAAAGAGTTGGACGCCACTGAGCGCCTGAGCATGCATATACTCAGAACTCTAGTCTTCTCATTTCCTTATAATCCCTTCCTCCAACCCTTAGAAACCTGATTGTCCAATTCTAGTATACATGGAAATTAATTTCAGAATTATTAGCGCATGTCACTGAGAAAAGGAAACTTCCTCAGGTTTAGGAAATGACAGTAGGTCTCTGCTCCCATGCGCCCTGGGATATTGCACTATTTCTTTTTGTTTTTTCTAAAACTCCATTACACGTCTGCTCACAGGCTTTCTACTAGACACTCTTTAAGTATCTAATTTGACTCTGTTATCTGCTTTCTACTGGGATAATTAGTGATAAAGTGTGCTAGAGAATGACTGCCTACAAGGGGTTTAAAATATGTAGAAAGAGACAGTCTACCCTCGCTCTTGTGTGTCCGCAGGCGCTGAGCACTTTGTGTCAGCACGAGTGGATTTATCCAGTGCCTGGTTTAATCATGGACAAAACTGTAGTGAGCCATGCAAGAAGAACCTGATATTGTGAGCTGCATGCAGATAGAGACCTTGGGAAAGGCATATACCCTTTTATACACTGTAGAGAATTAAGTACCTGTTTTAGATGAGGTAGTTATTTCCACTCCAATTAATAACATTCTACTATTTTTGCTTCTTCACCTGTATCTGATCTGGGGATGGTTCCTCTATAGCTTCCTTTCCATTGGCAATACTCATGAAGAAGCACAGGCTATTTCTGCAAAAAGCCATGTCACAAAGACAATAATTAGAAACTGGTACTGGGAAACATGGAATACCTGAGCCCTACAGCTAATACCTGAGCCCTACTACAATTAAAAGTAGTAAATGCTTTCTTAAGGAAAAAAAATTTTTTTATACTGGATTTGTCAAAAATTACTTATACTATTTGATTCAGAAACAAACTCTTCTCTAATTTATTCTTTAAAAAAATCTTGAAAAATGATCAGAGAGTTGTGTTAAATCATTTTCATTTCATCATTACTTTTATTAATTAAATCTTGAAAACATTTAGCATTGATATATTTCCTAAATCTACTTTGGTGAAGCTTTTATAATAATACTTTAGTTCAATAAATAATGGCAGACACTTAAATACAACATATTAAAAGAAAAAAAAAGACATGAAATGGGAAATTTAACTATTAACTCATGTTAAGAATATTAGGAATACATTAGAGTTTGAAAAAGTAATGTTATCATGAGGTGAAGTCGCTCAGTTGTGTTCGACTCTTTGCGACCCCGTGGACTGTAACCTACTAGGCTTCTCTGTCCATGGGATTCTCCAGGCAAGAATACTGGAGTGGATTGCCATTTCCTTCTCCAGCGGATCTTCCCGACCCAGGGATCAAACCCAGGTCTCCCACATTGGAGGCAGACGCTTTAACCTCTGAGCCACCAGGGAAGCCAATGTTGTCATATGTAAATTAAAATAAACTGGTCAATTTGGGAGGATGTTAGAGAACTAAATTATTGTTTTACAAGTAGATAATTAATGGGCAAGAATGAAACATTTGTCTGTTTTTTTCTGTTAAAAATATACCAGCAGGGCTTCACAGGGGGCTCAGTGGTAGAGAATCTACCTGCCAGTGCAGGACACACGGGTTCGATCTCTTATCCAAGAGGATCCCACATGACGCAGAGCAACTAAGCCCACGAGCCACAAGTACTGAGGCCACACTCTAGAACCCTGTAGCCGCGGCTCGGAGCCCGCGTGCCCTAGAGCCTGTGCCCTGCAACAAAAGACGCCATTGCAATGCGAATCCTGCACACTGCAACTAGAAAGTGGCCTGTGCAGCAGTGAAGACCCAGCACAGCCCAAAATAATAAATAAAATAAAAAAATATATATATGTACCAGTAGATTAATAAATAGAAATTGAGAAGAAAACTTTATTTATGAAAACATTCATGGAGAAAAAATGATTTAACTGGCTTATCACTATTTTGCCACACTTAATAAATTATTCATAGACCTAAGCTTTATGTTTTAATGGTAGCTGTTATCACAAAAAGAGAGATAACTAGACATTATATATACCCTGATGGAGGAATACAACACTAGCTATAAATATGAAGCGTTTTTACTCTCTCACAAATACCAAAACTGAGTCAGGTTAAACCTCTAGGCCCAAGTATTAGAGGAAACAAATACACAGAGGAACATATCAAATAACACTTTATATAAACAGTTTACAGTCTCTACAGAATTTTTAAAATTGCTAGAGAATTTTCATTCTGAAGAGATCTATAAATTAAAGAGATTTAAGAACTCTATTAGACAATTCAAAAATGTAGTTTTTGTTGTTTAGATTCTGATTCAAATTAAAAAGTTGTACCTCAGAGGGGTCTCATAATGGCTATGATATTAAAATTTTAACCAATCAACTTATTGAGTCCTCTTACTGACCTTCTATTATAAGAGTTTTTCAACTAATTCTCTCGAATTTTTAAACTATCCATTCATAACATCTTCAATAATGACAAATTTCCATTATCTTTCTCAGTATGCATGCTTTTCTGTTAATGAAGGGAATAACCATTCTTGTTTGTTCTTCATAACTTGCTTTTGGCTTGAGAGATTATATCATTTATAATTTTTTAAATTTTTAATTTTTTATTGAGTTATATAGTTTCAAGTGTACAACACAATGACTCATTATTTGTAAATATTGCAAAGTGACCACCACAATAAGGCTAGTTAACATCTAACACCATACCGAAGGAAATATTTTTTACTGTGATGAGGACTCTTAATATCTACTCTCTTAGCAGTTGTAATATGCAGTACAATATTATTAGCTATAATTCTTAATCACATTTTATCTTAAAAATAATACTCATTATGTTAATTTTAATAGTACCTTTAAAGACATATAGACTATTTTTTAATATTTATTTTTTATTTTACACTGGGTCTTAGCTGTGGGATGTGGGATCTTCAGCTGTGGCATGCAAACCCTAGTTGTACTATACGGGATCTAGTTCCCTGACCAGAGCTCGAACCTGGGCCCCTTGCAATGGGACCATGGAGCCTTAGCCATTGGATCACCAGGGAGTCTGCTTTTTCTATTTTTGCAAGAGGTTTATTCTTAGAATGATGACTTTCATGAAATGACTTTTTCCCCCAAATATTATTAATTGATTCAAACACTTTAAGTAATACATGTAAATCATAAAAATTATCATGAGCATAAAGAAATAACTACTCAAGTATAATTGGTTGCCCAATTAAGAAATAGAATATTATCTTTAAAGCCCACTCAAATGCCTTTTCATCACCTATTAGGTATATTTTTTGTTTTGCGTTGTTTTCTGATCATAGATTTTATTTATTACTAATAGTAATTTTTTAAAAATATGGCAAAATATAAAGAATAATTTATATTACTGTAATTAATATTTGCAATAATATTTATATTTTTGCAAATAATAATTTGCAATTATTTATAAACTGCAATTTCACCACCTAGTAATGAGCACCCCTTAATCTTTTGTATACTTCCAATATACTAACTTTTTAATAGTTCAAAATTCATGTATGCAATGATTCCAGAAAAACATCTACTTCTGCTTCATTGACTGCACTAAAGCCTTTGTGTGGATCATGATAAACTATGGAAAATCCTTAAAAAAGATAGGAACACCAGATCACCCTACCTGTCTCCTGAAGAATCAGTATGTGGGTCAAGAAGCAACAGTTAGAACCAGACATGAAACAACAGACTGGTTCAAAATTGGGAAAGGAGTATGACAAGGCTATATACTGTCATCCTGCTTATTTAACATATGCAGAGTACATTATGTGAAATGTCAGGCTGGATGAATCACAGGCTGGAATCACGATTGCTGGGAGAAATACCAATGACCTCAGATACACAGATGATACTACTCTAATGGCAGAAAGTAAAGAGGAACTAGAGAGCCCCTTGATGAGAATGATAGAAGAGAGCGAAAAGGCTGGCTTAAAAATCAGCATTCAAAAAATTAAGATCATGGTTTCCGGTCCCATCACTTTGTGGCAGATAAAAGGGGGAAAAGTGGAAATAGTGACAAATTTTATTTCCTTGGGCTCCAGGATCACTGCAGACAGTGACTGAAGTCATGAAATTAAAAGATGCTTGCTCCTTGGAAAGAAAGCTATGACAAACCTAGGCAGCGAATTAAAAAGGCATCACTTTGCTGACAAAGGCCCATACAGCAAAGCTATGGATTTTCCAGTAGTCATATATAGATGTGAGAGTTGGACCATAAAGAAAGCTGAATGCTTAAGAATTGATGCTTTTGACCTGTGGTGTTCGAGAAGACCCTTGAGAGTCCCTTGAACTGCAAGGAGATCAAACCAGTCAATCCTAAAGGAAATCAACCCTGAATATTTATTGGAAGGACTGATGCTAAAGCTGAAGCTCCAATACTTTGGCCACCTGATGTGAAGAGCCAACCTGCTGGAGAAGACCCTGATGCTGGGAAAGACCAAGGGCAGGAGGAAAGGGAAAAGACAGAGGATGAGATGGTAGGATGGCATCACTGACTCAATGGACATCAGTTTGAACAAACTATGAGAGATAGTGAAGGACAAGGAAGCTTGGTGTACTACAGTCCATGAGGCGGGAAAGAGTCAAAGACAACTTAGCAACTAAACAGCAACAATAATTTTTAACATAATTTTGAAATATTCAGGCTGCTTCCAAAGGCAATAGGTAAGTGGCATTTATTTTTCTTTCTTTTCTTTTAAGTCTGTTGTTCTTCATTTTTATTTAAACTCTTAAAAGTTAATAATTATTAAATGTTGTCATTTTCTTATTTACAATAAAGAGGTAGAAACCAAAGTGAAAAATCAGTTGACGTCTTTATGTTTTCGAGTTCTGTATGAAATGGTCCACTCTTGATGCTATGTGGATGGTCATGATTGACTGAGGTATATTTTAGGTCAGACTTTACAAAGCTAACTGGAATTTTACAGGCAACATCAAACCAAGAGTATTGTACTCCCATAATATCTGTACTATACATCATACTTGTCTATGATAAAAAATCCATTCCACCATTTTTTCCATAAGTCTGACATGTTGAGAACCACAGAACAAAGTTAAAATGACAGATATTTATTAAATGTCTGGCTGCTCCAGCATTAATGGGGTTTAGAATCTTGCATTTCTAGTTTTCAGCTGCCAGTTCCCAAGCAAGTGATTTTACTGATAAAGGGTAGTTTGACAGGGAAGAAGAGACAAGGGCAATATGATTTAGAAAATTGAACAGGTTTAATAGAGAGTATTTTTAGAGCTGAAAAGAGAAATGCCTTCAGAGCTTCTTTAAGCTTCTCTTAAGTTGATTCCAGGATACCAACACAGCTTTCCTTATCAAATGTAGCCAGAGGAGGTCAAGAAAAACCAGCCCACCCAGTGAGACAGACAGACTTTCATAGAACTGAAAATATAAGATGGTTTTAGCAAGGCAATTTGGATAGGATACAAGTAAAATGATTCTTTGAGGGGTTCTTTTGCCCTCACAATTTTAAAATTTTATTGTACTGATTTTCTTTCTTTCTTTCTACCTACCTACCTCCTAGTCACTCTATAATTCAAAAATTCAAAGTATATTGTATGCTCCATGTGAAAAAAGAGGTTGGAATAATGTAATTTAACCTTTTTAGTAGAGCCTATATCTGGAGATTCTCCATGCACACAGGGATTGGGAGTTTTACTTTGCCAAGCCAACCTCCTCCATGATTGCTCCACCATGGCCCATTAGTGAAAGTGAAAGTGAAGTCGCTCAGTCATGTCCGACTCTTTGCAACCCCATGGACTGTAGCCTACCAGGTTTCTCAGTCCATGGGATTTTCCAGACAATAGCAATGTAGTGGATTGCCATTTCCTTCTCCAGGGGATCTTCCCGAGCCAGGGATTGAACCCGGGTCTCCCACATTGTAGACAGATGCTTAGCTGTCTGAGCTGGCCCATTAGACCTCAACAAAATACACCCACCTGACTCAGTCAGTCCTCTTGACACACACCTGAGCTCAAGTGTCTGTTTGACTGGGCTTTCCCTCAATTTTCTGTCTCTTTTTTTATGACTGTATTGCACAATCTCTATTCCTTTTCTACTAATCATTTCTCTTTCCCACACATAACCCAACCATAAATTCACTTTTAAAATAATTATTTGCAGGAGTTGTTAGCTTTGGCTTAACATGAATGATTGATTTTTTTTAACTCTCTTGGACACACATAGGGTATTCTATGCTTACATAATTAATAAGAATTATGAACACAGCACTCTGCGGCTCCTGGGTGCTCTGGGGCTGTTATCTCCCTGGATATCCATGCAGCTGTACCTTCCTCTGGCACATGCAGGAGTGTGTGTACCACCCTCCCGTTTGTGGATCTCTGGTTCCTTCTGTGCAAGGACCACGTGACTTCTCTTTTCCCATCTGGGTTAGCCTGACTTCACCTCAAGTGTTCTATCTCTCACCACCTCCCTGGCCTTATGTAATTTCATGCAGGAACTCAAATTTAATAGAACAAAAGGCAGAGAAAGGAGTTTACCTTTAATAACCTTTTGTTTTGTGCTTCATCACAAATCTAAATATATATATATATGTGTATATATATACACATATATGTTTATATATCTTGGGTTTATAAAAGGGAAGATGTAAAGGAATCTAAGAAGTACTAGGTAGGCATTTGGGTAGGTTGAGTCATAAAAATGAGTAATCAAATCTCTTCTATTTCTTGGCATATAATTTAATTCCATTTACTTCAGATATTTAGATAATTTTATGTTATGATTTTTAATGGACTTTGACAAGACTCAGCAGTAACTGGAACTTTTCTTAGATAATTTGACTTTTGATGCCAATATACCTAGCCATATGCAGAATATATTTATTTTTGAAGATATGTTAATAACAGTGAAATTTTATTTTCAACACACAGCAGTTGGGCAGCAATAGAATTGGATGTGATTGTGCATAGCTGAGTGTATTTTATAGAATCTCTTCCCTAGGAACTTCTAGCAGAATTGCTGATGTTTCAGCGATGTTTTTCAATACACAGAGTTGCATTTTAAAAGGATACAAATGCTAAACTTAACTAAAAATCTTTGAAAAATTGTATTTTGCCATTAATTTACCTAATGCTCTGTACATGCCAAGTCGCTTCAGCACTGTCCAGCTCTTTGCAACCCTATGGACTGTAGCCTGGCAAGGTCCCCTGTTCCTGGGATTCTCCAGACAGGAATCCTGGAGTGAGTTGCTATGCCCCCACCCCAGGGCATCTTCCCAACCCGGAGATCGAACCCATGTCTCCTATTTCTTGCACTGGCAGACGTATTCTTTACCACTAGCACCACCCAGGAAGATCCTCATTTACTTAATAAGTATCCACGATACACTACTTTAAGGGGTAAATGCAAAACAGTAGGAACACTATAGCCTGAATCTTTGTAGAATTTAGAAAATCATTTTAGTTTTCTTTTGATAATGAAAGAAGGAAATAGATTTGGAGCCAATGAGATGTGATGGAAAGTGCCAGGAGGTGGAGGTTTATGTCCTCCTGTGTATTTTATCTATTCAATCAGAGGTTAAATACATGCTGGCATTCTTTAACACTAAATTTCTGTCCAAGTATGAATTACTTCTATTACTCCTAAATCCAAAGATATTTAGGAACCAGTTACTTTTTCACTTTTCCATCCTCCATAAAGTAAAGGCAGAGTATAAGGTTTTCCTCCCAGTATGATGGAAAGTTCGCAGTGTGTATCTACATTTATTTAATCAAGAATTCTCCAGACAAGAATATGAAATAAGGATTCCATTATCTGCATTTTAAAATGAATAAACTTGTAGGGATTTTAAACTTAAGACACATGAGCAATATTATGAGATGTTACTTTAAACAATATTATCTATGAGATGCTACTTTAAAATAATCTATTGAGTTCTCTATTAGAAGAAACTTGAACTACATAGAATATCTTTCCCCTTCCTCCCTGATCTTCACTCAAGCAATTCATAAAGTAATAGCAACAAGCTTTTATTGGTTGCTTATTATAAGCTAAGTACTATTAAAATGATTTCTTGCATTATATCATTTTTTTAAAGAGTCTACGTATGCCACAAGCATCAAAATGTTTTTGCCTCAAGTAGTGTTGTTGAGAAAATGTGATATGATGGGATAGACTCAGGGCTCAGATATTTTTTCTTCCAAACAAAGCAGTAGAGATTGGGGAAATAAATGAAGAATATCCTAAAAGAACAATATTAGTATGCAAGGGTAAGGAGCAAAGACAAACATGATTTGAATGAACAGATAAGGAGAACGCCACACTGAACCACTTAATTTCACTGCCTGCTCAGTCGTGTAAGTTCTTTCCAACTCTTTGAGACTCCATGGACTGTAGCCTACCAGGCTCCTCTGTCCATGGAATTCTCCAGATAAGAATACTGAAGTGGGTTGCCATGGCCTCCTCCAGGGGATCTTCTCGACCCAGGGATGGAATCCTCGTCTCCTGCATTGCAAGGGGATTCTTTACCGCTGAGCCACTGGGAACCCCTCTATACTAATTAAAATACATAATATCAAGAAAGAAATTGCTTAGGGAATTCCATGTATTAACTCATCAGTTCAACAGATATTTGTTGTTTTCTGAACCTTACATCTGCTTAAGGTTCTTTTGTGAAACCTTTGGATATAGAGTTAAAAAAAATAAAGTATCTTACATGGAAGATGTATTTAAATAAAAATTAGAATAAAGTGCAAATAATATTCAGTTCAGTTGCTCAGTTGTGTCCGACTCTTTGCGACCCCATGAATCGCAGCACACCAGGCCTCCTTGTCCATCACCAACTCCCAGAGTTCACTCAGACTCACGTCCATCGAGTCCGTGATGCCATCCAGCCATCTCATCCTCTGTCGTCCCCTTCTCCTCCTGCCCCCAATCCCTCCCAGCATCAGAGTCTTTTCCAATGAGTCAACTCTTCACATGAGGTGGCCAAAGTACTGGAGTTTCAGCTTTAGCATCATTCCTTCCAAAGAAATCCCAGGGTTGATCTCCTTCAGAATGGACTGGTTGGATCTCCTTGCAGCCCCAGGGACTCTCAAGAGTCTTCTCCAACACCACAGTTCAAAAGCACAATTCTTCAGTGCTCAGCCTTCTTCACAGTCCAACTCTCACATCCATCCATGACCACAGGAAAAACCATAGCCTTGACTAGACAGATCTTAGTCGGCAAAGTGATGTCTGCTTTTGAATATACTGTCTAGGTTGGTCATAACTTTTCTTCCAAGGAGTAAACGTCTTTTAATTTCATGGCTGCAGTCACCATCTGCAGTGATTTTGGAGCCCAAAAAAATAAAGTCTGACACTGTTTCCACTGTTTCCCCATCTATTTCCCATGAAGTGATGGAACCCGATGCCATGATCTTCATTTTCTGAATGTTGAGCTTTAAGCCAACTTTTTCGCTCTCCTCTTTCACTTTCATCAAGAGGCCTTTTAGCTCCTCTTCACTTTCTGCCAAAAGGGTGGTGTCATCTGCATATCTGAGGTTATTGATATTTCTCCCGGCAATCTTGATTCCAGCTTGTGTTTCTTCCAGTCCAGTGTTTCTCATGATGTACTCTGCATAGAAGTTAAATAAGCAGGGTGACAGTATACAGCCTTGACGTACTCCTTTTCCTATTTGGAACCAGTCTGTTGTTCCATGTCCAATTCTAACTGTTGCTTCCTGACCTGCATACAGATTTCTCAAGAGGCAGGTCAGGTGGTCTGGTATTCCCATCTCTTTCAGAATTTTCCACAGTTTATTGTGATGAAATATATAATGTGCCAACATTTTCTCAGGAAAAAGTAGAAAACTTGGCAGGGTGATAACCATGAAAAATATCTTTAATGGTTAATATGTGCTGCTGCTGTTGCTAAGTCATTTCAGTCATGTTCTACTCTGTGTGACCCCATAGACGGCAGCCTACCAGGCTCCTCCACCCATGGGATTTTCCAGGCAAGAGTACTGGATTGGGTTGCCATTGCCTTCTCCATAGTATGTGCTATGCTATGCCAAGTCACTTCAGTTGTGTCCGACTCTGTGCGACCCCATAGACAGCAGTCCACCAGGCTCCCCCGTCCCTGGGATTCTCCAGGCAAGAACACTGTAGTGGGTTGCCATTTCCTTCTCCAGTGCATGAAAGTGAAAAGTGAAAAGGAAGTTTGCTCAGTCATGTCCGACCCTTAGCATGGACTGCAGCCTACCAGGCTCCTCCATCCATGGGGTTTTTCCAGGCAAGAGTACTGGAGTGGGGTGCCATTGCCTTCTCTAAGTAATTATTCATAGGTTTTAACCCAGTTGTGCCATTAATATGACTGGTGGTAAATATTCCATAATTTCTGAATATCTTTGTAACTTACTGTGATAAAACTAAAATATATTTTATGTTTATAAGAGTAAATGGATCTACACAGATACTTAGATTAATAGTATTGTTTTGTAAACTTTTAACATGTAAATTTAATAATTTTAAATAACATTATTATTTAAAATATTTAATTTAGCAATCTGTAAGGACATTTTAATAATGTTAAATTTGCCCAGAAATTAATTTGTAAATTTTTAATTACCCCTTAATGTGTTAGATGCTCAGTCGTGTCCAACTCTGCAATTCCATGGACTGTAGCCTGCCAGGCTCCTCTGTCCATGGAATTTTCTGGGTAAGAATACTGGAGTGAATAGCCATTCCCTTCTCTGGGGCTTTTCCCAACCCACGGATAGAACCAGGGTCTCCTGAATTGCAGACGTATTCTTTACCATCTGAGCCATCAGGGAAGCTCCCTTTAACCACAATAAACTACAGATAATAACATATACCCCTGTATTCACTGAAGAAATTGATTAATATTGACTTTTTTATCTGTGTAGCTTAAATTTTTTAAATTAAATAGATAGAACATGCAAATAAATCTAAAGTTTCTCTGTTATTTTTATAGTTCTTATTTTCCTTAATACCAAACACTGTTGTACTGGTTTTGCATAATTTGGGTCCAAGTTCTAAACTATTGCTATATATTTTTTATCCTTAAAGGACATGCCTATGTCTGTGTATTGATTTATAAAATTTGCATAACTTCCCTTTTACATTTAATCTTATTTTTCTACATGAATTCAAGTTAATACAATAGTTTTATTTTACTTATTTAATTGTTAGGTTTATTCACTCTCTGAAAGTAAAAGAAAGTGAAAGTCACTCAGTCATGTCCGTATCTCTTTGTGACCCCATGGACTATACAGTCCTTGGAATTCTCCAGGCCAGAATAATAGATGGGTGCCCTTTCCCTTCTCCAGGGGATCTTCCCAACCCAGGAATCAACCCGGGGTTTCCTGAACTGCAGGCAGATTCTTTACCAACTGAGCTATCATGGGAGCCCTGATATGTTCTCTCTCTTAACGTAACACATTTATCTATCCCTCTATTGATGTTCTTTTCACCAGCAACAAGGAGGTTTGCAATGTTTTGCAAGATATATTATATCAGAATGAGGAATTGCTTTTCTTTCCTATTCATCTGAGAATATTTTTCAATTGTAAGTGGTTCATAAATTTTGTTATATATATATGTATCTCTAATCTTCACCTGCTTTAATTATGTTAATTTATTATTATAACAAAGATAACTAGCAGTTTGGTGAAGTATAAGTACCACTGATGGTCATTTTTGGTGTCTTACACCAAGAATTCTTAATAAGTACTATCTGTGAAACAAATGCCTCAAAATAGATCTTAATTAAAAAATAAACAGTTTTACTGATATATACTTTAATGCCATAAAGTTCATTCATTTAAAGTGATTTTTAATGCTCTTTAATATATTCACAGAGTAGTGTATTCATCACCACAGTCATTTTTGATCATTTTTATCTTGTACCCATTAATGAACACTTTAATTTGTATAAATTAAACAAGCTCTTGCTCTTCCACCTACAAATTCCCACTCGGTTCTAAGCAGCCACTAATATATTTTCTGTTTCTACAAATTTGTCTATTCTGGACATTTCATATAAACAGTAACACATAATGCGCAGTATTTTTGTGACAGGCTTCTTTCTCCTGGAATAAACAGTTTATCTTTTTGCTGTCCATCCATGTCTTAGCAGTATTGACTTCATTCTCTGTTATTATGAAATAAATTTCATTATATGGACATGCCACATGTAATGTATTCATGAATTCATCTATTGATGGGATTTTGAGTATGAGTTTGTATATGGCGCTATACCTTCATTTCTCGTTTTTAATTAATTTGTTTTTGTGGCTGTGCTGGGTCTTCATTGCTGTGTGTGGGTTTTCTCTGTTGCACAAGCAGGGCCTTCTCTCCAGTTGCAGTACACAGGCTCTTGTTGCAGAGCTCAGGCTCTAGGCTGCTGAGCTTCAGTAGCTACAGCACGTGGGCTCTAGAGCTCTGGCTCAGTAGGTGTGGTGCATGGGTTTAGTTGCCTCGGAGCATGTGGAATGTTCCTGGACCACAGATCAAACCTGTGTCCCTGGTATTGGCAGGCTGATTCTTAACCACTGGACCACCAGGGATGTCCCTCTTTATTTCTCTTGAGTAGACTCTTAGGGGTGGAATTGGTAGGTCATGCAGTACTTGGATGCAATCTCGAAAACGACAGAATGATCTCTGTTCGTTTCCAAGGCAAACCATTCAGTTTCACAGTTATCCAAGTCTATGCCCCAACCAGTAATGCTGAAGAACCTGAAGTTGAATGGTTCTATGAAGATCTACAAGACCTTTTAGTACTAACACCCCCAAAAGATGTCCTTTTCATTATAGGGGACTGGAATGCTAAAGTAGGAAGTCAAGAGACACCTGGAGTAACAGGCAAATTTGGCCTTGGAATGCAGAATGAAGCAGGGCAAAGACTAATAGAGTTTTGCCAAGAAAATGCACTGGTCATAGCAAACACCCTCTTCCAACAACACAAGAGAAGACTCTACTCATGGACATCACCAGATGGTCAACACCGAAATCAGATTGATTATATTCTATGCAGCCAAAGATGGAGAAGCTCTATACAGTCAACAAAAACAAG
>SJYT01011962.1:1068267-1082486 GCA_006410635.1 Cephalophus harveyi
AAACCACGATAATAAAAAAATCCAACAATCACAAATGCCATAGTCATTTTAATTCTTACAACAGTCCCATTAAATCAGATCTATAATAATGTCACATGTAAACCACTCTTCTGAAAAAACTCCATAAGAATTTTCTGCAAATTGTAATCAATCCAATTTGCAAAGAGAAAATGGAGGCATATAATTGGAAAAGTCTGGGAAATTCATCATTATTTGCAGATCATATGACTTTACCATGGAAACCTAAGAGCTTAAACTGACAAAAATTATTAATCACAATAAGAAATTTCAGTAAGATGTCAGCTTATGAATAAAGAACACAGAACAGCTATCTTTCTATATGTAGCAGTAATCAGTGATAGCATTTAAGTAAATATGTAAGAATAAATTCTAAAAGAAAATTATAGCAACTATGTGAAAAAGAATGACTGGCTCACATATAATACAAAGATATAAATTTAGAAAACATGATTTAAGATATATGTTCTCATAAAACTTACCTATGAAAACTATCAGATTTCTTCTAAAGAAATAAGCAGTTTTAAAATTCATTTTGAAAGATAAATGCTGTAGAATTCTCATATTTTAAAGTCATAATATAATAAAAAGTATGAGCTGTTCTTACAGATACCAAACCCTGTTAGAATTTTCTGGTCTTGTATATTTTCAGCACATGTCACCCTTAAAGTGTACTTCTAAAGGCTAAATTTCCTGTAAGAGTGGGCTAACACCATGATCCATTATGAAGATTTGAATCATAAATCTGTTTTATCAACTCTGGCATTTAGTAGGATAATTTATTTGCTGTCTTGCACTATTTTTTAAAATTAGTGAAGAGCAATAATTTATATCTCACAAACTTAACCTTGTTTAGGTAAGGATGACTATCACTGGATTTTGAAAAATATTATCTTTGCCCTTGGTCTTACACCCACTGGATTTAGCTTGATGTACCATTCTTAATAAAGATTAAAATTCAAGAGCAGACTTCTGGAATGGAACTTCAAATACACTCTGAGCCCTTGAAGTTAGAGTAAAAATGAATCTGGAACCCGTCTCACTTCTTACGTCTTTTTCACTTGATTATCTTCTGCTTTACCATGCAAGCTCCTTGAGGATAAGGACCTTCTTTATCTATTTCAAGCTCCTAGAGCAATGCCGGACACATGATATGTCCCTACTCAATACATGAAGGGAAAAGGAGAGGAGCTTAGTTCTTGTGTATCTCACATGGCACTGAGGAAGGCTAGGAAATGTGCTGGTGTGAGGATGCAGTTGGACGGGAGTGGCTAACACGTGTGTAAGGTGTATTGAAGTCCTGGGCTGCGCAAGGGGTCATTTCAGCTCTTTCTTTTTCTCTTATTTATTTTCAACTGGAGGATGTGAAAAACATGCTCACCAGCCCCAACCAAGGGATGGACTCAAAGACACGAAATACAGAGAAAAGGAGACTTTTAATGATGGTTTTGTAAGATCAGGTGTCTGGTGGGCAGGCACACCCAGAGTGGTTACAACAAGCAATTTATTCCCTAACACACAGGTCCCTCACACCCAGTTCCTCATTGGCTGAGTACAGTGGGGGTGTCACTCAGTCGTGTCTGACTCTTTGCGACCCCAAGGACTATACAATCCATGGAATTCTCCAGACTAGAACACTGGAGTGGGTAGCCTTTCCCTTCTCCAAGGGATCTTCCCAACCCAGGAATTGAGCTATCAGGGAAGCCCCACAATCTTCCCAGACATTGCCTAAGTTTCTCTTGCCTCAACTTACATCTGCATTTTTCAACAGACTTTCTTACTGGTTTATCCATTCCCCCAACATCCTGTTTGCTTAGGGACCCTCCAGGTGCATGAACTGTGTCATATCCGCAAGTCTCTAGGCAAGTTTAGAGACGGGACGCAGGCAATGGGTGGAGTCCTATCTCTTTAGGATCCAGTCTGATCTCCCTCCCTCAACCCTGTGTGCTAAGTCACTTCAGTCCTGTCTGACTCTGTGCAACCCCATGGGCTATAGTCTGCCAGTTTCCTCTGTCCATGGGATTCTCCAGACAAGTATACTGGAGTGGGTTGCCATGCCCTTCTCCAGGGCATCTTCCAGACCCAGGGATGGAACCTGCATCTCTTACAGCGCTTGCTTTGGTGGGCAGGTTCTTTACACTGGCGCCACCTGTGAAGCCCCCCTCCCCTCATAGCCCTCGCTATTTGTTACCCAACCCTAACTTTATCTAAAGAGTCCAGGCCTCAACTTTGTTATGTTTGCAAGTGTACCTGCTAGTAATTTTTCCACTCAGAGCTAGTTACTTTGTCTTGAAAATGGACTGCTTCAAGTTTCTGTTGCTTACGGAGGATGATTGCTTTACAATGCTGTTAGTTTCTGCTGTACAACAGCGAATCAGCTCTAAATATGCATCCCTCCCTCCCTCTCGAAACTCCTTTCCATTCCCACATCCCACCCCTCTAGGTCCTCACAGAGCCTGGGGCTGCACTCCGGGCTCCACAGCAGCTTTCCACTGGCTGGCTGCTTTACACACGGTAGTGTATATATGGCAATGCTATTCGCTCAGTTCTTCCCACTCTCTCCTTCCCCTGCTGTGTCTACAAGCCCATTCTCTGTGTCTGTTTCTCTATTCCTGCCCTGCAAATAGATTTATTTATGTAATCTAGAAAAGATTACATGTGTGTGTGTCTGGTCAGTTGTTTCAGTCATGTCTGACTCTTTGCGACCCTATGGACTGCCAGGCTCTTCTATCAGTCCCTGGGATTCTCCAGGCAAGAAGACTGGAGTGGTGTGAAATGAAAATATCTCCTGCCATATCAATCAATAAAAAATGTCCCAGCCATCAGTGATTTCTGTCCTCCAAATGTGCATGAGGGCTCCCCAAACTGCAGCCCAGTGCATGCTGCCCCTCCCCGCCTCCCCAGATGATTGCTGAAGAGCTGAGGGAATGCGCAGCAAGATGAACAAAGATTGGCCCCCAGCTAGCTGAGGTGCATATGAAAGGAGTGAATTCAGTGAGTCCAGAGGCTTGCATCCTCCATATGTAGAATGCTAATTTCCTTAACGTGGTACCTGATCTTTGGTGTTCAGACTGCCTGCTCCCTGTGTTGCAAGCTTGTGTATAGCCTGGCTTCCTCTTCTGCCTCCTTGGAGCAGTTTTCTCAGAGCTATTGAGATGCTGCCTCCAGAGCTCAGAGTCCTAAACATTCCCACCAAATAAAATAACTCTCTACTTTCAGGTTGTGAGTATATTTTTTAGTTGACAATGTGTTGCCACACTCTTCTCCAGGGGATCTTCCTGACCCAGGGATTGAGCTCATATCTCTTGCATTGCAGGCAGATTCTTTATCAACAGAGCCTTTACCAAGGATGCCCTGCTGCTGCTGCTAAGTCGCTTCAGTCGTGTCTGACTCTTCGCGACCCCATGGACTGCAGCCTACCAGGCTCCTCCATCCATGG
Organism: Cephalophus harveyi; assembly: GCA_006410635.1. Lineage (NCBI taxonomy): Eukaryota > Metazoa > Chordata > Mammalia > Artiodactyla > Bovidae > Cephalophus > Cephalophus harveyi. The sequence continues at coordinate 1,071,725 of SJYT01011962.1, forward strand.
GGTTTTCCAGGCAAGAGTTCTGGAGTGGGGAAGCATGCCCTTAGGTTCCATATATATACGTTAATATACAACATTATTTTTCTTTCAGACTTACTTCACTCTGCATGACAGACTCTAGTTTCATCCATATCTCTACAGATGACTCAATTTTGTTCCTTTTTATGGCTAATATTCCATAGTATATATGCACCACAGCTCTTTCTGTCTCATTTCCTTTCCCACGTTCAAGGTCAGAAAATCAGCGCCTGCAGGAAAACCCACAGGCTGGTCAAGAGGTTGCTCACTGGCGTAGCACATCACAATTTGAAGGTAGTGACGAGAACCAGTCCGGGAGCTGTTGTAAAAATGTACAGATCCGGTGTCTTTCGTGTGAACCCTGGTGGTGGCCACACAAAGGCACCAGAAAACCATCCCCTGCCCATGGAGCGTGCCTCAGTGCCCAGCAGCTATGGTCTTGCGATGCCTCCTGTCGGTATACTTTTCTGTGTTCACCCTCGGGTTCTGCTGTAACTGGGAAGGGACAAGAGAAAGCCAACACTTTACCTTGCTGAGAGGTGGAGTGTAGAAAGTGTTAGTTTTTTCTGCTTTTATGAGCTCGTCGTACCTCCTAGCTCTTCTAGGCTGGGAAAGCACCTGTTATACTTCCCGATAGCTGGCCAATTTTTTCTGCTTTACAAGTGGAAATACAATTCCCTTTAGGCTCAGGGAAATTTCCTGCTTGTTTTTCTCATCCTGGTTTCCATTTCAAAACGTCTCAGCAAGTTTTTCTGTAAGCAAGCTGTATATAAATAAATGTGTAGACACATTCACTACATATTAGAGTCCAGGGTATTGTGAAACACATCTGAGAATGAGGTCGAGGAAATCCTCTAGGGTGAAGGCTAGAGCAAGCCAAGGCAGGCTCTGAAGATTAAGACCTGCAAGTATGTCATTATCACACTCCGGCTGACCCTGCTGAGCCCCATTCAAAAACCAAATATACATTCAAATCAGTACGAAGGCTTTCCTCCTAGGAAGAGTTTTCCGACTGGAGGGGTGCGGGTTTCTGACTGGGCTTGTTTATCTTGTACATCAGCGGGATGACTGTAGAAGTATTTTCTCTTATCTCACCATTCTTGTTAACAAATTGAGGGGAAGGATTTTTGTACTATCTTCTTTTAAAATGTTAGTAGAATAAGCCAGTGAAAAGAAATTGATTTATAGAATATTAAAGTGGAATGAAAACTATAGTAAGTCCCCTACATGTGAACCTTCAAGCTGCGAACTTTCAAAGATGTGAATATGCATTCCATCAACATCCAGTGTAAGGGAACTTGAAGCTTGCCCTCTGTCTATTAATGATGACCCTTCAGCTCCACCATCTCCCACCTCCTCTCCCTCTTCGAGTCAGTAACTCTTCTTGCCTGTTCACTCGATGCCAGCCCCTGTCTGCCAGCTGTTGTACTGTACTGACTGTTCAAGGTAAATGTACTGTAAGATTTAAAGTTTTTTTCTATTTTTTTTTATGTGTTATTTGTGTGAAAGGAATTTTAAACCTATTACAGTACAGTACTGTATCTAGTTCTGTTATTTGGGTATCTAGAATAACTTTATTGGATTTATGAACAAATTGAACTTTACAAAGGCATTCTCAGAATGGAACTTGCTTGTATGAGGGGACTTACTATATTTAAATATTTTACTTTTATGCTATGTGATATAACACTTTACAAGTAATTCTGGTAATTGCAAAAATAAAGGAAAATTATTGCTACCCTATTACTTGTATCCAAATTTTCTTGGTAAATTTTATTATAATAGATGATTATCCTCTATTGATTTTTTTTAATCTTAAAAGTAAGCATAATTTCTGTATGATTATATTGTTGAGTTTTAAGAATCTTTTGCATATTTTGGATAACAGAAACAGATATGTGTCTTTTGAAAATATTTTATCCCAGTTTGTAGCTTGTCTTGTCATTCTCTTGATATTGTCTTTCCCAGAGCAGAAATTTTTAATTGTAATGAAGCTCAGCTTCTTCATTATTTCTTTCATGGATTATGTCTTCAGTGTTGTATCTAAAGGGCTGCCTCAGCGGCTCAGTGGTAAAGAATCTGCCTGCCAGTGCAGGAGACTCAGGAGACCAGGGGATGTAGGTTCAATGCTTGGGTCAGGAAGATCCTTTGGAGAAGGAAATGGCAATCCACTCCAGCATTCTTGCCTGGAAAAAATCCCATGGAGAGAGGAACCTGGTGGGCTGCAGTCCATGGGGAAACAAAGAGTCAGACATAACTTAGCAATTGAGCACGCACGCATTTCATATCTAAAAAGGCATCAGCATACCCAAGGTCATGTAGATTTTCTGCTCTGCTATCTTCTACGTGTTTTATTGTTTTATGGTTTACACCTAAGTCTATGATCCATTTTAAGTCATTTTTGTGTATGACTTAAAAGTCATCCATGAGGAAGGTGTATGTCTGTGTATAGATTCTTCTTTTTGCATGTGAATGTCCAGTTAGTCCAGCACTGTTGGTCGAAGAGACCACTTTTGCTCCACTGTCTTGTCTTTGTTCCTTTGTCAATGATCAGTTGACTGCATTTACGGTAGGCCTGTTTCTGGGATCTCTATTCTGGCGATTGATCTATTTATCGATCCTTTCACCAACATCACATTGTCTTCATTGTCTTCATTTATTGTATAGCCACAATAAATCTTGAAGTCAGGCAACTGGAACTGCCTCCAGTACCTTGTTCAGTAGGGTGTGGCACTTGGACAATGACCCGATTCCGGGTCCGTGGTTAGGTATTCAGTTGACTGACAATGCATGTATTACCAGGTGTATGACTGGTGTGGCTCCCACCAAACCCCTGGGAGGCTAATACTGGCCCTGGGCTGTGGCTGAGAGAAGCTGAGACCACGCACTGAGGGATGCTTCAAGTTCCATGGACACATTTGAGGTTTGCAGGCCTCGTTCTAAAGGCATAGATGGATGTATCTCCAGTCAGGTCCCAAGGCAGTTTAGACTGGCCCATGACCATGGCTGGAAGGGTTGAAGCTGAGTGTAGGAGTGTGCATGTGTTTGAGAGAGAGATTATATGTCTATATCTGTTCTTTGCATAAGCATGCATACTCTAATACACTGTTGGTGTTATTTTGAATAAACTGTTACCAGATCATTAATAAGAAAAAAGTGTTTGTTTTTTTAAATTTTCCCTTCATTTATTTCTTCTTCAATACTCATTCATTCTGTGTGTAGACCCAAATTTCTGACCTGTGTTATTTACCTACATTTTAAAGAACTTCTTTTTAGCATGTCTTATAAAACAAGTCTACTGACAACAAATTCAGTCTCTCTTTGTTCTTCTGAGAAAGTCTTTATTTTCCTTTACTTCAGCTCAGTTCAGTTGTCCGAGTCTTTGCCACCCCATGGACTGTAGCATGCCAGGCTTCCCTGTCCATCACCAACTCTTGGAGTTTACCCAGACTCATGTCCCTTGAGTCAGTGATGCCATCCAACCATCTCATCCTCTATCGTCCCCTTCTCCGCCTGCCCTCAATCTTTCCCAGCATTAGGGTCTTTTCAAATGAGTCAGCTCTTTGCATCAGGGGGCCAAAGTATTGGAGTTTCAGCTTCATCAATCTAAGGGTAATTTTGTAGTTTATAGAGTTCTAAGTTAGTGACTTTCTCTTTGAACACTTTAAACATTTCCCTCTACTCTCTTCTTGTTTCATAGTTTCTGCAAGGTATAAGTTTTACCTTCCTTTATAGAAAGGTGTTTTTTTTTTTTCCCTTTGCCTTCTTTCAGAATTTTTCCTTTGTCTTCGATTTTCTGTAGTTTGACAATTATATGCCTGAGTGTAGATGTTTTGGACTATTTCCTGCTGGGTGTTCTCTGAGTTTCCTGCATATGTTGTTTGGTTCCTTGTATTAATTTGATGAAATTCTCAGTCATTATTGTTTCAAATGCTTTTTCTTTTCTTTTTTCTCTTATTTCTTCTCCTGGTATTTCCATTACATGTATGTTATGCCTTTTACATCGTCCCAAAGCCCTTGGCTAGTCTGTTCATTTTTTTTCCGTCTTTGTTCTCACTACTTTCCAGGTTTTGACTATTCTATTATTATACAGCTAGCACGGAGAATCTTTCATCAACCATGTCTAGTCTACTGATATGACCATCAGAGAAATTCTTCATTTTTATTACTGTGATTTTTATCTAGCATTTCTGTTTATTGCTTTCTTAGGATTTCCATTTCTCTGCTTACATTGTCTGTCTGTTGCAGGCCATCTCTTTATCTGTTTTGGCCCTTAGTCCATTAATCTTAGATGCTTTAATTTCCCAGTCTGGTAATTCCACCACCCATGCCATGTCTGGTTCTAATGCTTGCTCTGTCCCTTCATATTTTGGTTTTGCTTTTGGTATGTTCTCCTGGTATTTCCATTACATGTATGTTATGCCTTTTACATCGTCCCAAAGCCCTTGGCTAGTCTGTTCATTTTTTTTCCATCTTTGTTCTCACTACTTTTCAGGTTTTGACTATTCTATTATTATACAACTAGCGCAGAGAATCTTTCATCAACCATGTCTAGTCTACTGATATGACCATCAGAGAAATTCTTCATTTTTATTACTGTGATCTTTATCTAGCATTTCTGTTTATTTCTTTCTTAGGATTTCCATTTCTCTGCTTACATTGTCTGTCTGTTGCAGGCCATCTCTTTATCTGTTATGGCCCTTAGTCCATTAATCTTAGATGCTTTAATTTCCCAGTCTGGTAATTCCACCACCCCTGCCATGTCTGGTTCTAATGCTTGCTCTGTCCCTTCAAATTTTGGTTTTGGCTTTTGGTATGCCTTATAATTTTTTCTTGATAGCCAGACATGTTGTGTTGTACCAGGTAGAAAGAACTGTTATAAATAGGCCTGTAGTCATGTGGTTGCAAGGTGTGGTGGGAGGGGAAGTGTTCTACAGTCCTGTGATTAGATCTCAGTCCTCAGAGGGCCTCTGCCTCTAAACTGTGAACTTCACATGCGTTTCTCAGGTTTTTCTCCCACTTTAAATGGGACAGGATAGCTAGATTAGCTATTGAGTTAGGTATTGCCTTTCTCAGGGTATTTAGATTCTGATACTACCCCATTTTAGGTTCTGGTTAACTATAGTTTCCCCTGAGTGCAGGCCTTGTTAAGAATAACAGAGTTCCCTAGTGTATTTTAAAATGATTCCCTTTCCCCTCTTCCTGCACAGTAGTTTGACCTGTGTCTTCCCTGTTTTATGGATCCAAGAACAATTGGTTTTTCAGTCCGTTCAGCTTTTTACTTGTTATTAGTATGGAGTGGTGACTCCCAACCTCCTTACACGTGAAACTAGAAGCTGCAAGTCCTATGTATAACTTTGTACTTTTTTCTAAACTAATTTTCTCCAACAAATATTAATCTGTATTTCTTGAAATGTACCATTTTACTGGACCTTGATGTGATAATGAGGTAGTTAGAGCTTTAGTCTGCTCCTGTCATTTTATAGGTGAAGAGAATGAGGCCCCTCAGGGAGCAGTGACATACCCAAGCTCCTGCAGCCAGTGACCATTCAAGGCTGAAACTCACTGAGGGTCCTTCCCGTCCAGGTAGCTTTCTCTTCAACAGATAGGAAGGGAGTGAGAGTGTAGGTGGGTTAGTGACTCTAACAAGCCTCTCCTGAGTCACAGTGTGTGTAAATAAGGTGTGTGAAAGACAGAAACAGCAACCACATGTTGCAAAGCCTGAATGCACCAAGAGACACTCACTTGATAGATATATCAAAGTTTTAAAAAATAATAAAATGACTACTCCATATTCACAAGCCAGATCAAAGGTGACTTCTTAAAAGAATCCCTACTGCTTAGAATAATTTTCTTCTTCATTTGCATTCCTATTTCACTTTGTTTTAACTACATTATGACATTTACCACATTTTATTTTAATTTCCTTTTCAAATGTCACCCACTGACTAGTTGGGGAGTATATTAAGCAGAGCAGCATTTATTATTCCTCTTTCTAGTCCTAATATCTAACTCTGGCCCATAATAGTTGATCAATATATTAATATAGTTTGTGAATTGAATCGCTATGTGCTTTCATCACAAGTAGCTTTAAGCATATAGATTTTCTCAAATTTTGCAAAAGCATGAATTGGTTGAACTTCTTTCAAAAGAGCCATTTAATAATGTTTATTCATTACTAGCTCCTCTTTACAGAGAAGGCAATGGCACCCCACTCCAGTACTCTTGCCTGGAAAATCCCATGGACAGAAGAGCCTGGTGGGCTGCAGTCCATGGGGTCGCTAAGAGTCGGACACGACTGAGCGACTTCACTTTCACTTTTCACTTTCCTGCATTGGAGAAGGAAATGGCAACCCACTCCAGTGTTCTTGCCTCGAGAATTCCAGGGACGGGGGAGCCTGGTGGGCTGCCATCTATGGGGTCACACAGAGTCAGACATGACTGAAGTGACTTAGCAGCAGCTCCTCTTTATGCGCTGTGTTAAGAGCAAAGATAGAAAGATATCATTCTTATCTTCAATGGACTTTCATGTTAATGGGGAATATAGAAAAAAAATCAATAAACACAATATGATAAAACTGTAGTACAGGAGTATGTAGACATAGGCCAGGCAACTCTTACACTGAGGAACTCTCCCAATAAACTTCCAAGAAATTGGTAAAAATTTGAGGTGGGCCTTGGCAAAGAGATACAAACTTAACCATGTACTTATGATAGGAAAAGTAATGTATTTTAAATAGATATATGCGAATATGGGTGGCAAGGGGAAGAGACAAGGATAGTGTGATTAGCACAAAAGTTAGTCTGAGAAGTGAGGATTAATGGTCAAGCAAACAGATTCTTGCCAAACTGTGAAATGAGGTAGCAGGAAGTGGATATAAGCTTTCAGGTTTTTGGTAGGAGTGCTGAATTTTGTAGTTATTTTTTAAAATTTTTTGGCCACATCATGTGGCATGTGGGACAAGCCCATGCCCCCTGCATTGGAAACATGGAGTCTTAACCACGACTTCTAGGGAATGCCCAAGAATGTTGGTTTTTAACCACTAAAATTAGTTGTGAATATTCTTTCCCCTAGTGTTTTCCTGCATTAATCTATTACTCTCTCTGTCTATATATATATATGACATTCTCACCTCAGTTAATCTTGATGGAAATGAGCCAGAATTATTGGTTTCTCACTTCTTGTCACCCACTTAACCAAAAACCTTGAACACATTCACCTCTCCCTGTCTCCACTGTCACTGCCTGAGTCCAATTACTGTGACTCTTACCTAATCTTCATTGCTGTCATCCTCTCTCACTATTTCCATTCTCTTGTCCTTTAATGAAATTCTTATACAAAAACCACAGTCTAATCTCTTATAAATGTCAAATGAAAAAGTGTTTCCTCTGCTACTTCTGTTCTTTATGTCTTAATTCATGTAGAATGGTACTCAAATGCCTTATCTTAATCTATAGTCTTGCATGCTGTGGCTCACGCTTTCATCGCCAGCATAATTGCATGACACCGTTCCCCGAGTTCATCATGCAGCAGTCACAGTGGCCTGGTTACAGGTTTCTCCCATGCGTTTTTTCTCTCTTTCCTTATTCTTCCTAGGACTAGCTCCTTTTCATTCTTCAAGCCTCATTTTAAATCTCACACTCTTGGAGTCTTCTTCAAACATATAGAACAGATTGCTTTGATTTATTTTGCCATCTATGGGGTCACACAGAGTCAGACATGACTGAAGTGACTTAGCAGCAGCTCCTCTTTATGCACTGTGTTAAGAGTAAAGATAGAAAGATATCATTCTTATCTTCAATGGACTTTCATGTTAATGGGGAATATAGAATAAAAATCAATAAACACAATATGATAAAACTGTAGTACAGGAGTATGTAGACATAGGCCAGGCAACTCTTACACTGAGGAACTCTCCCAATAAACTTCCAAGAAATTGGTAAAAATTTGAGGTGGGCCTTGGCAAAGAGATACAAACTTAACCATGTACTTATGATAGGAAAAGTAATGTATTTTAAATAGATATATGCGAATATGGGTGGCAAGGGGAAGAGACAAGGATAGTGTGATTAGCACAAAAGTTAGTCTGAGAAGTGAGGATTAATGGTCAAGCAAACAGATTCTTGCCAAACTGTGAAATGAGGTAGCAGGAAGTGGATATAAGCTTTCAGGTTTTTGGTAGGAGTGCTGAATTTTGTAGTTATTTTTTAAAATTTTTTGGCCACATCATGTGGCATGTGGGACAAGCCCATGCCCCCTGCATTGGAAACCTGGAGTCTTAACCACGACTTCCAGGGAATGCCCAAGAATGTTGGTTTTTAACCACTAAAATTAGTTGTGAATATTCTTTCCCCTAGTGTTTTCCTGCATTAATCTATTACTCTCTCTGTCTCTCTCTCTATATATATATATATATGACATTCTCACCTCAGTTAATCTTGATGGAAATGAGCCAGAATTATTGGTTTCTCACTTCTTGTCACCCACTTAACCAAAAACCTTGAACACATTCACCTCTCCCTGTCTCCACTGTCACTGCCTGAGTCCAATTACTGTGACTCTTACCTAATCTTCATTGCTGTCATCCTCTCTCACTATTTCCATTCTCTTGTCCTTTAATGAAATTCTTATACAAAAACCACAGTCTAATCTCTTATAAATGTCAAATGAAAAAGTGTTTCCTCTGCTACTTCTGTTCTTCATGTCTTAATTCATGTAGAATGATACTCAAATGCCTTATCTTAATCTATAGTCTTGCATGCTGTGGCTCACGCTTTCATCGCCAGCATAATTGCATGACACCGTTCCCCGAGTTCATCATGCAGCAGTCACAGTGGCCTGGTTACAGGTTTCTCCCATGCGTTTTTTCTCTCTTTCCTTATTCTTCCTAGGACTAGCTCCTTTTCATTCTTCAAGCCTCATTTTAAATCTCACACTCTTGGAGTCTTCTTCAAACATATAGAACAGATTGCTTTGATTTATTTTTAAACTTACTTATTTATTCTCACTTTTAAACTAAAATATAGGTATAGAAAACTAGTATAGAATGCATATACAGTTAATTATTGTGAGACTAACATCGGCCAATCAGTTCAAACCTAGAGGAGGAAATGGCAACCCACTTCAGTATTCTTGCCTGGGATTTTAATAAGCATTTCCTTGCACTGCTTTAGTTTTATCATACAAGTGTTCCTCCCAAGGCTTCACAGGCTCAGTGGTAAAGAATCTACCTGCCCATACAGGAGACACAGGAGATGTAGGTTCAACCCATAGATCAGGAAGATCCTCTGGAGTAGGACATGGCAACCCACTTCAGCATTCTCGCCCGAAAAGTTCCGTGGACTGAGGAGCTTGGTAGACTACTGTCCCTGGGGTTGCAAAGAGCTGGACACAACTCAGTGACTGAGAATGTATACACGTATCTCCCTAAATCTTATTCTGTAGCCTCATCCGTTTGTCTCTGCTTTGTTTTGATGTATCCATCCAGTGGATTTGATTTATAGGTTATGCTTTTGTCACTTTTTCCTTATGTTTTATTTTTTTTTAATTGAAGTGTAATTTACATAAAATGAAATATACAGATTGTAAATGTACATTTCAATAAACTGTTTCAAATCTATGCTTCTCTCTAACCACCAAGTCATCATCTCAAAAAGTTTCCTCACCCCTTTTTTTTCTATTTATCCCATCTCCCAGAGGCAACATGTTCTCATCTTTATCATCATAGATTTTCCTTGTTCTTGAATCTCATAGAAAGAGAATTATGCAGTGTGTACTCTTATGTTTCCAGGTTCTTTCATTCAGCATAATGCTGTTTCAACTATTAGTCATCTGTCTTCTTTCATCACTAAATAGTATTCCATCCTACAAATATGCTATATTATTTTTTATCCATTCTTTTGTTCATGGGCACATTTCAACTTTGAGAAATTTCAACTTTGAGAAAACATCAGTAAAATGTGGGCATTCTTATACAGGTCTTTTCATGAATGTGTTTTCATTTCTCTTGGGGAAATTTCTAAAAGTGAAATTGTTGGATTGTGTAGTAAGCATATGTTAAACTTTATAAGAATCCAACTGTTTTTCAAAACATTTGTACCATTTTACATTCCGACCGGTAATATATGAGCATATCAGTTGCTTCGCAAATTTGCCAACAATTGGGATGGGATAGCCATTCTAGTGGGTGTATGGTGGTATCACACTGTGGTTTGTTTTACATTTATCTGATGACTCATTCACTGAACATCTTACCATGTGCCTTTTGGAGAACATTATCTGTGAAGTGTCTGTTCAAGGTTTCCCCTATTTTAATTGGACAGTGGGTTATTTCATCTATTTTTATGTTGTAGAAGTGCTTTATACACAGACCTGTATGTGTTCACACACACAGTCCTTGCTCACATAAATACATGTCAGCAGGTGTAATGGTGGATGTGTGTCAGATGTATTGAGAATATTTTCTCCAAGTCTGTACCTTGTCTATTTTCTTACAAATGTCTTTTGAGGAGACCATTTAATGATGTCTAATTAACTGACTTTTTATTTGATGTTTAGTACATTTTGTGCATCCATTAAATTGTTATCCACTCCAAGTTCATAAAAATATTCACCAGTATTTTTATCTAGAATTTTCATTAATTTAGCTTTCATGTTTATTTATATTGTAAATCTCACAGTAGTTTGTGTGTATAGTATCATATACAGGTCAGTTTTTTTTCATATAAATATCTAATAGTTTTATTG
>SJYT01011962.1:1082901-1106445 GCA_006410635.1 Cephalophus harveyi
CATTAAAAAAAAACTCAAAAAATTATCCTTGCCTCACTGAACTATTTTAGATGCTTTTTCAAAAAATAAATAAATAAATAAATTGACTTGTATGTGCAAGTTTATTTCTCTAATCTTTTACTTTATGTTTTACTATGTTTTTTTAACCCTTGACTCAATATACTCTGTCTTGAGTCCTCTTTCTTCTTTTCCAAATCTTTTTACACATTGCTAATGACTTTGGATTTCCATGTAAACTTTGGAGTTATCTAATCTACTTAATAGAAGGCTGCTGGAGTTTTGCTTGAAATTGTCTTGAATTTTTAGATCATTATTGCTCAATCATGTAAAAAATTGTACCCCATACCAACTCCAAGGAGAAAAAAAAGAATGAATTCTATTTAAATCCTCTCAAGCAAAATTCTTAAAATAATAAGGAATAAGATCTTATCAGATAAGGTTGAGCCTTGGAAGATGATAAGCCATTGCCCCCTAATAACAAATTTTCATCCTTTTGAGGGATGATATTGTCTCTGCTGAGAACATATGTGGATCAATGTGAAGAGAACCTTAATAACATTTAATCTTGCATTCTATGACTGTGCTCTTTCATTTATTCAGGTCCTCTTTAATTTCTCTGGCAATGTTTTCTAGCTTTCATTGTACAGCTACTTCACGTTTTCTGGTTAAATTTATTTCTAAACAAGAATTTTGGTTTCCTTATACCTTTAGAAAAGTGGTATTTGCCAATCATTTATTAGTATATAGAAATAGTAAAAAAAAAATTGATGCTTTCAAATTGTGGTGTTGGACCAAGGAAACCAGAATTGAAAGAGACACATGTACCCCAATATTCATCGCAGCACTGTTTATAATTGCCAAGACATGGAAACAACCTGGAGAAGGTAATGGCAACCCACTCCAGTACTCTTGCCTGGAGAATCCCATGGACGAGGGAGCCTGGTGGGCTGCAGTCCATGGGTTGATAAGAGTCAGGCACGACTGAGCGACTTCACTTTCACTTTTCACTTTGATGCATTGGAGAAGGAAATGGCAACCCACTCCAGTGTTCTTGCCTGGAGAATCCCAGGGATGGGGGAGCCTGGTGGGCTGCCGTCTATGGGGTCGCACAGAGTCGGACACGACTGAAGCGACTTAGCAGCAGCAGCAGGAAGCAACCTAGATGTCCATTGGCAGATGAATGGATAAGAAAGCTGTGGTACATATGCACAATGGAATGTTACTCAGCCGTTAAAAAGAATGCATTTGAATCAGTTCTAATGTGGTGGATGAAACTGGAGCCTATTATACAGAGTGAAGCAAATCAGAAAGAAAAACACCAATACAGTATACTGACACAAATATATGTAATTTAGAAAGATGGTAACGATGACCCTATATGTGAGACAGCAAAAGAGACACAGATATAAAGAACAGTCTTGGACTCTGTGGAAGAAGGCGAGGGTGGAATGATTTGAAAGAATAGCATTGAAACATGTATATTATCATATGTGAAACAGATCTCCAGTCCAGGTTCAATGCTTGAGCCAGGGCACTTAGGGCTGGTGCACTGGGATGACCCTGAGGAATGGGATGGGGAGGGAGATGGGAGGGGAGTTCAGGATGGGGAACACATATACACCCATGGCTGATTCATGTCAATGTATGGCAAAAACCACTACAATATTATAAAGTAATTAGCCTCCAATTAAAAGAAATAATTAATTAAAAAAAAAAGAAAAACAAGCTGTGGTGTTGGAGAAGACTCTTGAAAGTCCCTTGGACTACACAGACATCAAACCAGTCAATCCTACACAGGAAATCAACCCTGGAAGGACTGGAAGGATTGATGCTACAGCTGAAGCTTTAATACTTTGGCTACCTGATGTGAAGAGCCTACTCATTGGAAAAGACCTGGATACTGGAAAAAACTGAGGGCAGGAGGAGAAGAGGGTGATAGAGGATGAGATAGTTGGATGACATCACTGACACAGTGGACATGAATTTGAGCAAGCTCCGGGAAAGGGTGAAGAACAGGGAAGCCTGGTGGGCTGCAGTCCATGGGGTCACAAAGAGTCATACATAACTTAGGAACTGAACAATAACAACAACATATAGAAATACAATTCATCTTACTATATTCACAATTTAACTTTCATTAATAATAGTAATTCTAATAGTAGAATTTATTCCTTTTTGATGAATTTCTTTCTTAGGATTTTAAACCTAAACCATCAAGTAGTCAGCAAATAAAGACATCTTTGTATCTGTGCACTTTATTTCTGTTTTCTTCTAGTAACTCATTCCCGAAGGGAGGGTTATAAAAATTAAGTAAACAACTTATAAAGGAAACTAATTAAGGAAACAACTTATAAAGTGAGAATAAGTATTTTTGCTGTTTTTCCTTTCTAGTCTTCTCTCACTATCAACCAGCACTGACTACAATCAGTCAATGTGTCCATTCTTGGCTTTTTCCTCTCTGGGAGCACCGTGTCCACCAGAATGGATGGAGTGACTTCCTGAATTACCAAAGGTAGGACTGCAAGGGTTTTCTTTCATTAGAAGGCAGCTGAGAAAAGGGGAGGCTTCTCAGCTGGCCTCCAAAAGAGAAAGAACACAGCAGGAGGATTTGGCCAATTACTACAGTTTTCGTAAAATAGTGCTTTCTTTAAGGCTGCCTCTGAGAGGGTCCCTGGCTTATAAGTTTACCATTATGGTTCGTAGCCAGAGTTTCTCTTAGTGCTGGCAGGCTTTGATATCCCAGGAGGCATGTGAGAAACTGTGGTCCAGGCTGAATTAAGGTCAGAAGAAATGAAAAAATGCAATTACAGTGGAGACACATCCTATTTTCTTATCATTTTGTTTTTGTGTATGGCTGTGTTCACTTCAATGTTGTGCAAACTTGATAATTAGTTCCTTGAAGATTTCTGGTACTGACTTGAATTAAATCGAGGAAAAAAACACTTTCATCAAACATCGTCGGATCTGGATATAGAGGAATGAATGTGTAATGCAATGCGAATAAAGGAAAACAGAAGGAAATGCCCAAGAGACTAGAAATAGAATGAGCTGGTAAAAGAGTATAAAAAAGGGAAAAAAAAAAAAGAGCTGAAAAGAAGTTGTAAAACGTATCCTGAAAATCTACCACATAACTTGCATTATATATATCTTTTGCCTTTCATAACCTTTCTTTAACTTACGGAAAAGTTAATGCATGCTCATTTTCAACAAATTTGTAAATTACATTTGTTAGTTATAATTCAATGATAAAACTTGCCTGAAATCTCTTTTATATCATTGTTAATATCATGTCATATTGTTTTTAACGGTTTCTTTGGCATCGCTCACATCTATCTATATCTGTCTATCATCTATTATATAATATAATGTATCACAATTTAGACCAGAAAGAACACATTGCTCTGTATTGTAGTATTAGTCATCCAGTCCTGTCTAGCTCTTTGAGACCCCATGGACTGGGGCCCACCAGGCTCCTCTGTCCATGGGATTTCCCAGGCAAGAGTACTGGAGTGGGTAGCCATATCCTTCTTCAGGGCATCTTCCCAACCAAGGGATTGAACCTGGGTCTCCTGCATTGCAGGTGGATTCTTTACTGTCTGAGCCACCAAGTAATGTATGTTAAATAAAATCTGTAACTTAGATTTTATTTAATATACAATTTTAATCAACTTTGTTGAGGTATAATTTATATAAAAGGCCAGTCATTTGAAGTTGACATTTGGGAACTGATAAACTTAGGCACCCATTAACCATAGCCCCATTCAAGATGCTGAACATTTCTATTACCTCAGAATGTTCTCTTCTGGCTTTTGCATTAAAGCATCCCTTACTGCTGCTTCAGGCAATCAATGATTTCCAAAGCTATGAAGTAGTTTTACACATGTATGTATAAACTGTGTATACATTAGCTAAAGATTAATTTTAAACATTAGTTTTATGGATTCTATTATCTCATATAAATCAGATATTATAAGCATTCTATGTCTGATTTCTTTTATTTTGCATACTGTTTTTGATATTCATTCATGTTTGCTTTTATATGTATGTGTTCACTCATTTTACTGCTGAGTAGCATTTAATGGTATGAATATACCACCATATTATTTATATGTAAGTCTGGATTTCATTTGTTAATATTTGATCTGGAATGTTTGAATCTATGTTCATGACTAATTCTGGTCTATAATTTAAAATTTCCGGAAATCCTTTGTCAGCTTTAAGCATAGTGTTTTACTGTTGTTCTGCCTTCATAAAATGTTTAGAGAAGGGTTCTCCATTTCTTTATTATTAGTAGTAGTAGAAAGCTTTATGAGAGCAATCTAGTTCCTAGTATGAATTTACCAGTTTCTCAGATCTCTCATTTATGTAGAATTTTTATTCTTTATTGTTTTCGTACAGTATATCTCACATAGTATTCATAGAAGAGAGGACTTGATTGATTGATTGATTTTTCAGTTCAGTTCAGTCACTCAGTCGTGTCCGACTCTTTGTGACCCCATGAATTGCAGCACGCCAGGCCTACCTGTTCATCACCAACTCCCGGAGTTCACCCAAACCCATGTTCATCGAGTTGATGATGCCATATAACCATCTCATCCTCTGTCATCCCCTTCTCCTGCCCTCAATCTTTCCCAGCATCAGGGTCTTTTCCAAGGTGACAATATATAGCCTTGACATACTCCTTTTCCTATTTGGAACCAGTATGTTGGTCCATGTCCAGTTCTAACTGTTGCTTCCTGACCTGCATACATGTTTCTCAAGAGGCAGGTCAGGTGGTCTGGTATGCCCATCTCTTCCTAGTTTTAATTGTTTAGAGGCATTGCTTTAATTTTTTCCCTAGCTCCACAATAGTTTATATAACTTGTAAAAAAATGTCTATGTCAAAGATTGGAATAAGCTTCAAAACTTTTTTCATATCACTTCATTGGATATACCATCTATATGTTGATATGTATTTTTCTCAGTCATTATTTTGAAAATAATATACTAGTGTGATTTGGTTTCTTAAATCAGAGAGTATGGGAGCTTGAGAGTTTTGATTTTGTTTTGATCACTTTTGTATTTTATTTATAATTTAGTGTCAGTATATTTAAAGAGAATTGTCTATAATAATTTTGTCTTCACATATACAATGGAGTATGGAAAATAGGAAAAAAAAAAGCTGGTATAACAGCAAGAAAAATATTGGGCAAAAAGTAGGATTTGCCTATGAGCATGCTTCTTTCTCCTATTTGTTTTTGTTTCAAAATCTTAAACCTGCTTAGGAGATTATATTAAATATACAGGTGTGTGATTCAGGATAGAGTGAGCATCTGTTAGGAGGTGGAAGAGACATAAAGATTCTTCCAGATGAAAAAGCTAATTGGAGCCTGGGACAAGAGGGAACGAAGTCCAGGATTCTTCTCCTTTAAAGAGGGGCTGTATTCTGTTGTCTTGCTAATGCTGAAAAAGAAAGAGAAGGATAACTGAGTTTTTTAGCTTTGACTAAATGGCCTGTTTTTCAAGCAGAGAACCTTGAATGAAAACTTAATGCCTTAAATTCTACCTTGTTTGTTCCTGCCTGCCCTATATCTGTTTTTAATCATCTAACATGTCTGCACAGCTGTTTTTCTAAAGTAATAATTTTAAGTGTATTACATAAATAACATATGATAAACGTTTTTCATGCAAAGATTGTTTTATCTTAGAAGGTATTACTCATTTTGATTGCTTATATTAACTGATAAATTTGATTTTTAATGTTTAAAAAAATGCTCTCTATTTTAGATATTTGTTAATACAGCCTGTGAACTGAATGTGGTCTGGCACCTATTTTTATATGAGCTAGATTGTTTTTGCATTTTTAAATAGAGAAAGGAAAAAGAAAAATATGTGAGAGTGACCATATGTGGCACACAGAGCTTAAAATATCTACCAGCTGGTACTTTTCAAAAAAAGTTTGCTGACCTCTGCTCTGTTTTATTTCAAAACATACTTTTTAGCAGATGCTGTCACAACCCTACTCATAGTGTCTCTTTGCTTATCTGATCGCTGGTACAGGTACCCCTTGACTTAGGGAGCAGGGGTTCCATGCCACATCCAGTTGCCTGAACAGAGCACAGATGTCGAGAAATGAATGCCGCCTGTCAGCACTCTTAACTGGTGGATAAACATCCACTCTCTTGCGAAGAGCCGACTCATTGGAAAAGATCCAACTCATTGGAAAAGACCCTGATGCTGGGAAAGACTGAAGGAAGGAGGAGAAAAGGACAACAGAGGCTAAGATGGTTGGATGGCATCACTGACTCAGTGGGCATGAGTTTGAGTAAACTGGGAAATGGTGAAGGACAGGGAAGCCTGGCGTGCTGCAGTCCATGGGGTCACAAAGAGTCGGACATGAGTGAGCAACTGAACATCTCTTGCCCTTTGAGAGAGAGAGTTCTAAGGCACTTGCTCTAAGCACGCTCACAGTGCCCAAAGGAATCAAGCTCTGGTTGACCAGGGCAGTGGTCACTTGACATTTCATGGCTTTCTTTTGTTGCCTGACCCACTCCACCACTCCCTGTTGCTCTCTGCTGGTATTACCTCTCACACTACTCACAGTTCACGTGCCATTGCTTAAAATAGTCTTTGGAATGCTCTTTTCTGTTTTTTCTGCTTCCTTGAATTTTACTCAGTACTTAATTTCATACATAATGAATTCCTGAGAACAGGACAAGTTAAATATGTATAATTTGAGAAGATAGATTTACATTTTATAAATTCTCAGCGAGCCAAATGTATCATTTTAAAATTTCTCCCTACTGTAACCTTTAGTCACTAATTTCAAGGGCATATTGTATATATCTTTTATATATACATATTTTTATATGCATTTTACATATCTATACCTATATATATTTTAGATTTTACTGATTTTTAATTTTTAAACTTACTTTTCTCCACAATTTCACACACAGTTTACGATGATTATTCAATTTCTTTGCTGCTGCTGCTGCTGCTAAGTCGCTTCAGTCGTGTCCGACTCTGTGCGACCCCACAGACAGGAGCCCAACAGGCTCCCCTGTCCCTGGGATTCTCCAGGCAAGAACACTGGAGTGGGTTGCCATTTCCTTCTCCATTGTGTGAAAGCGAAAAGTGAAAGTGAAGTCGCTCAGTCGCATCCGACTTCTAGCGACCCCATGGACTGCAGCCTACCAGGCTCTTCCATCCATGGGATTTTCCAGGCAAGAGTACTGGAGTGGCTTGCCATTGCCTTCTCCGCCAATTTCTTTATATACCCTTAATACTTTTTATCTCTAAGTTTTATCATATTGTATTATATTATGATTGTGCTGGCTATGACCAGTAACTTCATTTTTCATTTTCTTCTCTTTCTATGACTTTAATTAAAATATTCACATCCAAATGAAATTAAGCTCTCAAATAGCTGGAAAAACCCTGTTCAGATAAAGATAACGGTGCTGCAGCTAAAATGTATGTTTGACAAGCTGCCCATTTCACCTTGAAATATTCATCAGAAGAAGAATGAAAACCATAATTGACTTGAGAAAGGTTTTTCAGAGCCAACAATGCATTTTTAAAAGAATACCATGCATAAAAGTTAAATGTTTTTGTTAGTTTTTTTAAAATCAAGGACCCCTACTAGCTTTTTCCTGTTTCCTCCAGGAACCCCTACAGTTTTGTGTTGCAGTAGCTTTTTTAATTCTAGTGATTTTTCTTGCTCTCTGCTTATTCTTGCAGAAAGAGACATTTATTTACCTCATGTTTATTTAGAGCAGTGCTTCTTAACCATGACTGCACAGTGGAATCCAGGGTGCTTTAAAGACAATATGGGGGCCTGGATCTCACCTCCAGGGATTCTGATTTAATTAGACTTTGGTGTGGCCTGGCATTGGGAATTATGAAGTCATCCTGGATGATTTTAATTCACAGACAGAATTAGCTATTCTATTGGACTGTGTTGTGTTCTTTTTTAATCTTTCATATACAAGAGGAAAAATGAATTTACAATACATAAATTCACAGTATAAACCCAATAGAGGGCTCTGTTTCTCTTCTGAAGGGTTCCTTTTCTCTGCGTTTTATTTGAAAGATGGAAGTTGCATGCTCTTAACTCTCTGCAGGTGCTCCCTGTTTTCCAAGAGGCTATCCATCTGCACCACCAGTCATTGCTTTGTACTCCTGCCCTGAGTACAGGGAACCCAGGCACTTTCTATTGCCAGTGCCGCAGCGTAAGCGTTGATCCCAAGTCTAGAGAGATCTAAACGGTTGTTGCTTTAAGGACCTCCCTTCTTCAAGTCTATCATCACCTCACCCTCCGGTGGCTCCCTCGTTTATCAGCATCTCTTCTAGACTGCAGACTATGAAAGTTCTTTTTTACTAGGCTTGCATCCATTTAATTGCTTGATGATCTAAGACAGACATGGTTCCAGGATTTTCCTTTTGGAGAAACTCAAGACAGCCTTTCCACTGAAAGGGCACTAGAGCTCTTTTCTTGGGTCTTGTTACATACAGCAAACATGGTCTCGTCATTAATCTCAAGGGTTAATTTGGCATTACTTTGGAGAAACTAGTGGAGACTGTTGTTATGACTTTAGGGAAAGTTGCAGAACTTTCTTCAATGTAATCCAATTGCACGTTCCTCAATGTAATCCAATTGAACGTACCAAAATTTTAAAAATGTTGGTACGTGGCTGCTGAGATTCCCTTGTTGCTAATGCCAATGAAGATTCTCTTTAACTCCTATCTTGTTCATTTCTGTGGCGATCAAAGAGTCAGAAAATAACTGTGGATCCAACTTTTTCTTTTTTAGCTTTTCTTTAAAAAAAAATTATTTATTTTTAATTGAATGATAATGCTTTACAGTATTGTGTTGGTTTCTACCAAACAGCAACATGAATCAGCCATAGATTTACCCATATCCCCTCAACTTTTGATGGAGCAGTTCAGGTGGGCCGAATAGTGGTATGTGGTACATGACCAGTGAAACCAGAAAACATGGGTTCATCCCCAAAGGATGGTCTATTGCAAGGGTAAAGGAGCTGCCAACAGTGGCAGCCTTGCTATGTAGGTACAGGGCACATACATGTTTATAGTGTAAGAAATGGAAGTTCCACTCCCACCTCCTGCCACTGTGGCTTCCAAATTACTTCATGTAGCGTATACTGCTCTTTCTGTCATTATTGGGCATCTGCCTAAGCAAAACAGGCCAATCATAAAAATTCACCTGTTAGGCACAGTTCATTGGTTTGCAGTTGATCTAAGCGGGACCAATCAGAAATTTACCCAGGACATTTACAAAGAGGCAGAACTTCCATCCCAGTCTCTATAATGATCAAAGTTGAAAATGTGAGACAGGGGAGTCATCAGTAACTGTATTTCCTGCTCTGTGGATGAATCCAGTTGACAACTGATGCCATCAAGTAAGGAGAAGAGATGAGACTCAGAAAATGTCCTGGGTGTGTCAAATTTCTGAGACCTAGCCGCCAAGTTATACTTAGATTTCCACCTCTTGGGGAGCCAGTGAATTCCTTTTCACCTGAAATACTTAGAAATAGGTCTCTCTCACTTGGTTTTCCNCATCAAGTAAGGAGAAGAGATGAGACTCAGAAAATGTCCTGGGTGTGTCAAATTTCTGAGACCTAGCCGCCAAGTTATACTTAGATTTCCACCTCTTGGGGAGCCAGTGAATTCCTTTTCACCTGAAATACTTAGAAATAGGTCTCTCTCACTTGGTTTTCCTGATGGCTCAGGGGTAAAGAATTTGCCTGCCAATGCAGAAGACGTGAATTTGATCCCTGGGTTGGGAGATGCCCTGGAGGAGGAAACAGCAACCCACCCCAGTATTCTTGCCGGGGAAATCCCATGGGCAGAGAAGCTTTGTGGGCTGCAGTTCATGGGATTGCAAAAGAGTCAGACCTGACTTAGCAAATAGACAACATGTGTCACTTCCAAACCAGAGTCCCAGGTAAAAACAGCAGTCACCATGTAATCAGAGGGTCTGAGTTTGAGACCTGTCTCCAACCTTGGAAATGTAGACATTCCTGCAAAATGATGATAACAATACCAGCACATTACCAGGAAAAAATGAGAAAATTCTTACCTCAGTGTCTGGCAAGAAATTACAGAATGGAATAGCGATCAGAAATCAGTTATCTTCCCCTTTCCCTTCCCACTCCTCCCCAACCACCTGCTGAAAAACAGAGTAAAATCCCAGAGACACCCAGCAAAGCTCCTGTTCTTACTTTCAATCCTCAAAGAAAGACTTTTCTCTGTATGTTCTAGTTGGGGATCCAGTATGGTTTCACCTGAATCAAGTCTTACACTGTTAAAGAAAAATCTAAAAGGAGTTCTTTTTGATAATTTTCCTTGCCTGAGAATCCACATTTTCCTCTTTCTGAATAGCTTCATACCTTTTCTTAACAGTCGTGATCATGTATAAGTCTACAAACGATTAACCTGTTCCTAGTGGTTCACATTCTGAACCAGGAAGTAAACCCTGGCAAGGTCTTAAAACATCCAAAGAAGTCAGACAATGTAACAGTCAGCAGAAAAATAAAAGAACATTTCATGTTATTCAATTTCAACAATCTCTGTAAACATCTTAAGGAAGCCAAAGTCTTCTATTGATCAGCTTAGTATGTCATCCTGCTCCAGAGGAAAATGGTAATAAAATGTTAAATAAAATGCCGTGAAGTGTTCAGAGAGCACATCACAATATTCCACGTGTGACAGGTCCCTCTGCACTCAGAATGTTCCACATTTACAAATGAAAATCACCTTGCCCACTTCCTAAAATGGTTCCTTGCTATAAAATTCTGTGTAATTTTATATTTCGAACTCTTGTTCTCATTCGTGCATTTTCCTCCTGCTTCCACTTGGGCAAGGGCGACATATTTATATCCTCACTTTGAGTTCAAAAACAGCAGAGAGAATTAGGTAAACACACCAGGGGCCTGACAAGGCCGTGGAAGACCTCGCTCTGTTCCTGTACACTGCCTTCTATTACAGAAATGCACTTGTCCTTGGAAAAGTGTTTATTTCCTACTTTTGGATACCACAGTGCCTTTATGCCTCTCGCTACAGCCAAAGTTCCATCAGATAAAAAATATAAACTGAGCTATGAAAACTACAGACAAGCTTTGGGGTCTCAGAAGCCGTGTGCACTTGTCAGTCAGCATGGAGTATAATTTCTTTGCGTGTGAATGTGAACAACTGGCATTTAAACAGTGCTGTGTGCCACTGATCTTTAAGAGAAAGATTATGAGCCCTGTCGTCAGTAGATAACTAATTCAAGTCCAATTTCGTTGACTGATTATATTTCTCCAATGAAAAGTAACTTATCCCTCCAAGTATCATGTCTCCACCTTTTATAAAATAGGAATAATAATTGCTCATGACCAATAAGTGGTTTAACTAGAAATGAGATAAAGCATATGAAATTAAATCTAACCATATTTGCAAATATCATATTTAAAAAAATTCTTTTGTTTTACATTGGAGCATAGACAATTAACAATGTTGTGATAGTTTCAGGTGAACAGCATAGGGATTTAGCCATACATGGAAACACCATGTTTTGGAGTCAAATCAACCCAAGTAAATTTCCCAGAAGGATCATTGATGTTGTCTTCTGGAAAAAATAGCTCTTATAAGACAAGTGTCGATTTGCTTCTTTGCAGGAGGAAGGGGAGGTTAAACCATATAATTAGCCATCCGTATTTTTTTTCACCACTCACTCTCACTTTCCACTGACATTAGAATGACCTAAGAACACTTCTGAATTGCTAATGGAAGAGAGGCGCTGAGGTACTACAGTAAAAACACCTGCTCATTTCTCTGCATTTGGAGGCTGTGGCAGAGCTGTTACTCATGATGACCCCAGAATCAAGAATCAGTGCCTCATCTATCAGTCAAATGGAGCTCTTACTTGGAATGGAGTTAACTGAGGGAGCTCTTGAGAGCCTTCAGGAACTATTTGAGAATTGATGATAACATGCAGGCTTGACAGTTTGAACACGGGACTGTAGAAAGACGGGGACGCTTCTATGACGCAACACTCTGCATCTGCCGTGGCTTCCCACCGAGGACCTAATCCTTCCATCTGTTATTGTTCAATCTCTAGGTTAGTTCCCACTCTTTGCAGTCTCATAGATTGCAGCCTGCCAGGCTCTTCTTTCTATCCATGGGATTTCCAAGGCAAGAATACTGGAGTGGGTTGTCATTTCCTTCTCCAGGGGATCTTCTTGACCCACAGATCGAACCTGCATCTCCGGTATTGACAGGTGGATTCTTTACCACTGACCCACTAGGGAAGCCTAATTCTTCCACATAATACCTCAGATCTTTTCCATCTGGTTTGTTCTCTCTCTTCTCACTCTACTGTTCCCACACTGTAGATTTGCCTCTCCAAATTTCTGTGCACATTATTCCCTCAGTGGTGTGTGTAAAGGGAGACTGTCGCATGGGGCCTGTGTATCAGCGTCTCTCGTACTGCTCTTTCCCTGCAGGAAGTGAATAAGTGCTGATGAAGCAGCCTGTAAGAACTGTAAATTCTATTTCAATGTGAAAAGAATAATCTCTCGAGACAGCAGAGGCTAGACGGGCACCCTTTTGCTTTTCTTCTGCTGTGTGGCTGTCAGGAAGGTCATTTGCGCTGCTCTAGCTTTCAGTGGAAAGAAATCTACCTTACGTGCCATCAGACAGCTGTCATTGAATTCACTATCCTTTCTTAAGTCATAATTTTCATTGTCTTCTTGTTACAAAAGCCAGGAATTTTTGTGTTTAACCATTTCCTACCAAACAAAGTCAGACAGTCATTTATAAAGCACTGAAGTCTCCTAGAGGGACAGAACATTATTCAGAAAAACATAAATCTTGAATTAATATTTAAAGCATGGCATACATCTCAAAAGATATGAACTCACCATAGACTCCTTGGAATGCCCTTTTTAGTCATGAAAAAAAAAAGTAAAAAAGAATACTATACACTGAATCAACATTTCATGTACTCCATTATGAACAGAAAGAACTCCACAGTAAACTTGGAAATGGTTATAGAAAAAGATTATTGTTCAGGCTGAAGAAGATGTGATCATCTTATATTTCTGACTGAAGTGTTTGGTCTGGGGTAGAGGTGGGCCACAGATTAGAGAGGAGAATTAAGCCGCATTTGCCTGGGAAAGCTGCTGGTGTCCTGGGACGATCAACTCTAAACTTGGAGAATGTGAACATTTCTTAACTTTATGGAATACAACAGAACACCAACAGAGTCCACACCACAGCCTTTGATTTGTTTCAAGATCTTCCTCTTTAGGAGAGAATTTGAATCTATAACTGAAGCTGAGATACATAGAAACATATTTGGTGGGTCTTTTTCACCAATGAGAGGGAATATATCAAAACTGCAGCAAAGCTCTAAATTTAAGTGCTTCAAAGCCCTTCTGTTTCATTAGCAATAAATGCAACCTTTCTCTGTACCCTGCTCCTTCACTGACCCCACTTCCAGGGAGAATGTGTGGCGGTGGAGCAGATGCTCACCTCTGTAGAGCCCCCAGATGTCCTTTTATCCACCATGGGTGGGGATCTCTGTTCCTCTGGTATCTGAGGTTCCATTCACCCCTTGCCCTGTTGGAGGCTATAACTGGGGCTCCAGGCTCCTGGCCGTGCTCTTTTGAACTGCTGATTTTCTACCCCTTCTCTCCTATACATAGAAACATATTTGGTGGGTCTTTTTCACCAATGAGAGGGAATATATCAAAACTGCAGCAAAGCTCTAAATTTAAATGCTTCAAAGCCCTTCTGTTTGATTAGCAATAAAAGCAACCTTTCTCTGTACCCTGCTCCTTCACTGACCCCACTTCCAGGGAGAATGTGTGGCGGTGGAGCAGATAGATGCTCACCTCTGTAGACCCCCCAGATGTCCTTTTATCCACCATGGGTGGGGATCTCTGTTCTTCTGGTATCTGAGGTTCCATTCACCCCTTGCGCTGTTGGAGGCTATAACTGGGGCTCCAGGCTCCTGGCCGGGCTCTTTTAAACTGCTGATTTTCTACCCCTTCTCTCCGGTGAGAAACATCGTTGTTCGCTGCCCATCTTCTCAGGTATTGCTGGAATAAGCAAGCTTTAGGAGGAGTTTCCTATCAGAGCTATTGAGCACACAGAGCTCACAGGCATTAGGGACAAGGGATGATAAAGGTGGGACTTGGTGATGGTCTGGGCTGGGCAGAGAATGGTCAGAAAGTCTTCCTCATCTGAGAGCCCTGCAGTTTAGGGGTTAAGAGCAGAAGCCTAAGAAAGAAATGTCTTAATTTTAGTCCTAATTAACTAGCTCTATGACCTTGGGTAAATTATTGAATCTCGTTTCTCCTTAAATGTGAAGTGTGAATAATGAAAGTTCCTGTCTGATGGCCTAATTGAGAAGCACTTAGCCTTATAATTGGTACAAGGTAAGCACCCTTGGAAAATCTCTTGATACATAGCCTTCTAATGTTAAGCACAGTAATGACGGCATACCTCCATTCTTTTTCGTTGAGATGTAATTGACATATAGCATTATGTTAGTTTTAGGTGTACAATATAATGATGCAATATTTGTATATGTTAGAAAATGATCATCACAATGAGTCTAGTTAACATCTATCAGCATACACAGAATTTTTTTCTTGTGATTCTTTCTTGAGAATTTTTTTTCTTTCTCCATTTTTAATTATTAATCCATCAGCAGCCTATGTTTGATGAACATTTACTTTTATAATGGGCCAGACATTGCCTTTCATTAACTTTATTCATGAATTCTGTCATCAATTGCCCTGGTGAGTTTGCTCTTTTGCACATGTTGGCTTTTAAAATACCTGAAGGCAACTATCCTTCCCCCATGAGCTTTCATCCTTTTTGGGTAAAATGACTCACTATTTCAAAAGAGAACTACCAAGTACTCTCATCTTTATTGTTTGTTATTTTTAGTCACCATGTCTGACTTTTTTGCAACCCCATGGACTGTAGCCTGCCAGGCTCCTCTGTTCATGATATTTCCCAGGCAAGAATACTGCAATGGGTTGCCATTTGCTCCTCTAGGGGATCTTCCCAACCCAGGGACAGAACCTGCATCTCTTGCATTGGCACGCAGATTCTTTACCACAGAGTCACCAGGGAAGCCCTCTCATCTATATAGTTTCTAGTGTATCAATACCTTATTAAATTGTATCATCCAGAATATTCCAAGTATAATTAAAAATGCATGGTGTAATTGAACTTAATGCATTTTCATAGCATATTGGCCTTCTCAGCACTGCTGGCACACTGGTGGTGCAAAGTGAGCTTTCAGTTACCCAAACCTCTGGAGTTTTTCACATTCTTGTATATTTTGCACTTGTGCAACTGGCATTTTGAAGTTATACATTAGATTTATATCACCTTGGCTAAATTGCATTTATCAGATGCAGCTATTTCAAACAGCTTAATAATTATGGATTCCTGATTTCATCATTCACTATTACACAGTTCTTCCACCTTTGAAAGTGTCATCCTCAAAAATTATAAGCATGCCATACATCTTCATGTCATTTATAAAAATGTTGTCCTCAACTTCTAGTTAAATCTTATGAATTAAACAGAATTATCTTTGCTCCTTTCTCCTTTTTCATTGAAGTATAGTGGACTTACTACGTTGTGTTAATTTCTGCTGTATAACAAAGTGATTCATTCTATTTTATATTCTTTCTCATTATGGTTTATCTCAGGATATTGAATGTAGTTCCCTGTGGTATACAGTAGGACCTTACTGCTTATCCATTCTGTATATAGTAGATGTGCTAACCCCAAACTCCCAATCCATACCTCCCCACCCCAGCTTTGGCAACCACAAGTCTGTTCTCCCTGTCTGTCTGTTCCTGTTTCACAGACACTTTATTTGTGTCATATTTTAGACTCCGCATCTAAGTGATATCATATGATATTTGTCTTTCTCTCTCTGACTTACTTCAGTTAGTATCGTAATATCTAGTTCTAGCCATGTAGCTGCAAATGGCATCATTTCATCCTTTTTATTGCTGAGTAGGATTCCATTGCGTATATACACCACATCTTCTTTATCCATCCATCTATTGATTGTTCTCATGTCTTGGCTATTGTGAATAATAACGGTATGAACATTGGAGTGCATATATCTTTTTGGATTATAGTTTTGTCTAGATATATGCCCAGGAGTAGGGTTTCTCTTTTCTGAACGTCTGCTTAAATGACAGTTATGGAAGAGAAACTTTACTTGCAGAGATGGCTACCAAAAAGAAATAACCGTGTTCCCATGTAGAATCATAGAGAGGCTCTGGAACTGGAGCCACCAGATGTTCTGAGAGATTCAGGTTTGGGGCTGGAAAAGTGTGTGAATTCTACAGCTTTGACTAGATGGACCTTTGTTGCCAGAGTAATGTAGAAGCCACAGATGCTGTAAACATCAGCCCTCCACAGTTAATAATTACCCAGCCCCTAGTTCAGCTTAAGGCTGACACTGTGGAACCCCATGCTAATTAATCAAGTCCCATGGACAAGCCCAATGTCAAATGGTTAAGAAAGACCCACTAGGAGGCTAGGGCAAGGGTCTACACATATATTACTGTCACAAAGGGAGTGAAGAATCAAATGGATAATTTGATCTCACTCATTAGTGGGTAAAAAATGGAAAATTCCTTTCAAAGAATGTAGACAAATCTTTGATGGGAAATGAGTAATGTGTTTATTTCCTAAGAAGGGATTATTAAATTTCCTTGATTCTAAGATGCATGCTTCTTTTCTACATTCTAACATTTCTGAAGTAATAATATATTTTATGATCACTGTGATCAGAAAGTATTATACTTTAGTTGGCATTTTTTTTTATTCTGGTGGAACATGAAATAATGATGTCCCTTGCTATTGATGGTGCATAGATTTAATGACATTGACTTCCTTACTATTGATGCTGTATAACTTAATGTCATTTACTTCCCAGGCAGTGCTAGTGACATAGAATTTGTCTTCCAATGCAGGAGACACAAGAGTCATGGGTTCAATCCCTGAGTCAAGAAGAACCCTTGAAGTAGGAATTGGAAACCCACTCAAGTATTCTTGCCTGGAAAATTCTGTAGGCAGAGGTGCCTGGCAGGCATGGAAAGTGAAAGTGAAAGTGAAGTTGCTCAGTCATCTCCGACTCTTTGTGACACCATGGACTATAGCCTATCAGGCTTCTCCATCCATGGGATTTTCCAGGCAAGAGTACTGGAGTGGGTTGCCATTTCCTTCTCCAGCGGATCTTCCTGACCCAGGGATCAAACCCATGTCTCCTGCATTGCAGGCAGGCATGGGGCTGGCTGCAAAGAGTGAGACATGACTGAACAACTTAACATATTAAATCCTTGTTATGTACTGCCCTTTTCATACTGTTCATGGGATTCTCAAGACAAGAATACTTAAGTGGTTTGCCATTCCCTCCTCCAGTGGACCACATTTTGTCAGAACTCTCCACCATGACCCGTCCATCTTGGGTGGCCCTACATGCGTGGCTAATAGTTTCATTGAGGTAGACCAGGCTGTGGTCCATGTGATCAGGTTGGTTAGTTTCCTGTGATTGTGGTTTTCAGTCTGTCTGCCTTCTGATGGAGAAGGGTAAGAGGCTTATGGAGGCTTCCTGATGAGAGAGACTGTCTGAGGGGGAAACTGGGTCTTGTTCTGATGGGTGGGGCCATACACAGTAAATCTTAATCAAATTTTCTGTTGAAGGGTGGGGCTGTGTTCCCTCCCTGTTATTTGACCTGAGGCCAAACTATGTTGGAGGTAACGAAGTTAATGAAGACCTCCTTCCAAAGGTCCCATGCACTCACTGCTGCACTCAGGGCCCCCAACCTTGCAGCAGGCTGCCGCCGACCCACACCTGCGCCAGAGACTCCTGGACACTCATAGGCAAGTCTGGGTCAGTCTCTTGAAGGATCACTGCTCCTTTCTCCTGAGTCCTGGTGTGCACAAGGTTCTGTTTGTGCCCTCCAAGAATCTGTTTCCCAAGTCTTGCATAAGTTCTGTCAGCTCTATGGTGCATTAATGGCGACCTCCTCCCAGAGGGCTTATGCTATACCCAGGTCTACTGCACCCAGACCCCCTGCACCCCCAGCAGTCCACTGCTGACCCATACCTCCTCAGGAGACACCCAGACACAGTTCTGTCTCAGTTTCTGTGGGGTCTCTGAGTCATGGTGCACACAAGGTACATTTGAGCCCTCTGAGTGTCTCTGGTGCTTATTTAACTTATATGCAGAGTACATTATGAGAAATGCTGGGTTGGATGAGGCACAAGTTGGAATCAAGATTGCTTGGAGAAATATCAATAACCTCAGACATGCAGATGACACCACTCTTATGAGAGAAAGAAAAGAAGAACTACAGAACCCCTTGATGAAAGTGAAAGAAGAAAGTGAAAAAGTTGACTTAAAACTCAACATTCAGAAAGCCAAGGCCATGGCATCTGGTCCCATCACTTCATGAGAAATAGATGGGGAAACAGTGGAAACAGTGACAGACTTTATTTGGGGGGTGTGGGGGGGTGCTCAAAAATCACTGCAGATAGTGACCACAGCCATGAAATTAAAAGACGCTTGCTCCTTGGAAGGAAAGTTATGATCAACCTAGACAGCATATTGAAAAGAAGAGATATTACTTTGCCAACAAAGGTCCATCTAGTCAAAGCTATGATTTTTCCAGTGGTCATGTATGGATGTGAGAGTTGGACTATAAAGAAAGCTGAGCGCTGAAGAATTGATGCTTTTGAACTATGGTGTTGGAGAAGACTCTTGAGAGTCCTTTGGACTGCAAGGAGAACAAACCAGTCCATTCTAAAGGAGATCAGTCCTGAATATACATTGGAAGGACTGGTGCTGAAGCTGAAACTCCAATACTTTGGCCACCTGATGCCTAAAACTGACTTGTTTGAAAAGACCCTGATGCTGGGAAAGATTGAAGGTGGGATGAGAAGGGGACGACAGAGGATGAGATGGTTGGATGGCATCACCGACTCAATCGACATGAGTTTGAGTAAACTCTGGGAGTTGTTGATAGACAGGGAGGCCTGGTGTGATGTGGTTCATGGGGTTGCAAAGAGTCAGACACAACTGAGCGACTGAACTGAACTGAACTGAATGTACTTGCCCTGGAGAGGCAGTAAATTCGGAACTCTTACAGATATACATAATTACATTTT
Organism: Cephalophus harveyi; assembly: GCA_006410635.1. NCBI lineage: Eukaryota > Metazoa > Chordata > Mammalia > Artiodactyla > Bovidae > Cephalophus > Cephalophus harveyi. Next base: position 1,102,105 of record SJYT01011962.1, read on the forward strand.
GCAGATATAAGCGAAGATCAGAACCCTGTTCTCTCTCTCTCCATACAAGCAATAGTCAACCCTTTTCACACTGATTCTGAGACAGAGCAATGATGCAAACATTGATCTGTCCTATTCAAGAGCTACAATTGATAACAATTGGGAACAGTTTAGGACAGTTATTAAAATAAAAAATAGGAGCTTCAGCATCAGAGGCTAATGAATGAAAACACTTTGGATGATATTTGTCATATGATAAAAAAAAATGCACACTATTATTTAATGAATTTATTTGGGTGCTCCAAGTCTTAGTTGTGGCGTAGGGGATCTTAGTTCCCTGACCAGGGATTGACCCAGGACCCCTGCATTGGGAGCACAGAGTCTTAGCCACTGGACCACCAAGGAAGTCTCAAATACTAAGTTTAAGCCAGCTTTTTCACTCTCCTCTTTCACCTTCATCAAGAGGCTCTTTAGCTACCCTTCACTTTCTGCAGTTAGGGTGGTATCATGTGCATATGTGAGGTTATTGATATTTCTCCCAGTAATCTTGATTCGATTGAGCTTCATCTGTCCTGTCATTTTGCATGATGTATTCTGCATATGAGTTAAATAAACAGGTTGACAATATATAGCCTTGACATACTCCTCTCCCAATTTGGAATCAATCAACTTTTCCATGTCTATTTCTAACTGTTGCTTCTTGACCTGCATACAGGTTTCTCAGGAGGCCGGTAAGGTGATCTGGTATTCCTTCTCTTGAATTTTCCAGTTTGTTGTGATCCAGATCCACACAGTCAAAGACTTTACCCTAGTCAATGAAGCAAAAGTAGATGTTTTTATGGAATTATCTTGCTTTTTCTATGATTAAACAGATATTGACAATTTGACCTCTGGTTCTGCTGCCTTTTCTAAATCCAGCTTGTACATCTGGAAGTTCTTTGTTCCCATACAGTTGAAGCCTAGCTTGAAGGATTTTGAGCATGACCTTGCTAACATGTGAAATGAGTGCAACTGTGCGGTAGTTTGAACATTCTTTGGTGTGGCCCTTTTTGAGATTGGAATGAAAACTGACCTTTTCCAGTCCTGTGGCCACTGCTGAGTTTTCCAAATTTGAAGGCATATTGAGTGCAGCGCTTTCATGGCATCATCTTTTAGGATTTGAAATAGCTCAGCTGGAATTCCATCACCTCCACTAGCTTTGTTTGTAGTAACATTTCCAAAGGTTCACTTAACTTCAAACTGCAGCATGTCTGGCTCTAGGTGAGCGATAATACCATCCTGGTTATCCAGGTCATTAAGACCTTTTTTTGTACAGTTCTGTGTATTCTTGCCACCTCTTCTTAATCTCTTCTATTTCTGTTAAATCCATACCCTTTCTGTCCTTTATTGTGCTCATCTTTGCATAAAATGTTCCCTTGGTATCTCTAATTTTCATGAAGCGATTTCTAGTCTTTCCCATTCTGTTGCTTTCCTCTATTCCTTTGCATTGTTTGCTTAAGAAGACTTTCTTTTCTCTCCTTGCTATTCTTTGAAACTCTGCATTCAGCTGGGTATAGCTTTCCTTTTCTCTTTTACCTTTTGTTTCTCTTCTTTTCTTAGCTATTTGTGAGGCCTCCTCAGACAATCATTTTGCCTTTTTGCATTTCTTTTTCTTGGGGGTAGTTTTGATCACTGCCTCCTGTACAATGTTATGAACCTCTGTCCATAGTTTCTCATGCACTCTCTCAGATCTAATCCCTTGAATCCATTTGTTACTTCCACTGTATAGTCACAAGGGATTTGATTAGGTTCATGCCTCTGTGGCCTAGTGGTTTTTCCTGCTTTCTTCAATTTAAGTCTGAATTTTGCAGTAAGGAGTTCAGATCTGAGCCACAGTCAGCTCCAGGTCTTATTTTTTCTGACAGTGTAGATCTTCCCCATCTTTGGCTGCAAAAAATGTAAGCAATCTGATTTTTATATTGACCATCTGGTGATGTCCATGTGTATATCTTCTCTTATGTTGTTTGAAGAAGGTGTTTGCTATGACCAGTGTGTTCTGTTGGCAAAGCTTTGTTAGGCTTTGCCCTGCTTCATTTTGTACTCCAAGGCCAAACTTACCTGTTACTCAACGTATCGCTTGACTTCCTACTTTTGCATTCCAGTCCCCTATGATAAAAAGGACATTTTTTTTTTCTTTTGGTGTGAGTTCTAGAAGGTCTTGTAGACCTTCACAGAACCATTCAGTTTCTCTGGCATTAGTGGTTGGGGCATAGACTTGGATTACTGTGATACTGAATGGCTTATCTTGGAAAGGAACAGAGATCATTCTGTCATTTTTGAGATTGCACCCAAGTACTGCATTTTGGACTCTTTTGTTGACTATGAGGGGTACGCCATTTCTTCTAGGGGATTGTTGCCCACAGTAATATATATATAATGGTCATCTGAATTAAATTTACCCATTCCTGTCCATTTTAGTTCACTGATCTATAGTGTCGATGTTCACTCTTACCGTCTCCTGTTTGACCACTTCCAATTTACTTTGATTCAGAGACCTAACATTCCAGGTTCTTATGCAGTATTTCTCTTTACAGCATTGGACTTTACTTTCACCACCAGATGCGTCCACAGCTAGGCATAGTTTCTGTTTTCATTCCTTCTGGAGCTATTTCTCCCTTCTTCTCCAGTAGTATATTGGACACCTTCTAAGGGGCTCATCTTTCAGTGTCATGTCTTTCTGCCTTTTCATACTGTTCAGGGGGTTTTCAAGGGAAGAGTGCTGACGTGGTTTGCCTTTCCCTTCTCCAGTGGACCACATTTTGTCAGAACTCTCCACCCTGACCCATCTGTCTTAGGGGGCTCTGCACGGCGTGGCTCATAGTTTTATTAAGTTACACGGAGCTGTGATCTATGTGATCATTTTGCTAGTTTTCTGTGATTGTGATTTTCATTCTCTGCCCTCTGATGAATGAGTATAAGAGGCTTGTGCAAGCTTCCTGATGGGAGGGATTGGCTCTGAGGAGAACTGGGTCTTGCTCTGGTGGGCAAGTCCATGCTCAGTAAAATTTAAATCCAATTTTCTGTTCCTGACTGGGGCTGTGTTCCCTCCTGTAGTTGGTTCTGAGGCGACCTCCTCCAAAAGGACTTATACCAGCATGCTGCACCTCCCAGGACTGCTGCTGTCAGTTTCCCTGACCCCGCTGCAGGCCGCTGAACCCATGCTTCCACCAGAGACTCCCAACCACTCACGTCAAAGTCTGGCTCATTCTCTTCTGGGATCACTGCTCCTTTCTCCTGGGTCCTAGTGCACACTAGTTTTTGTTTGTGTCCGCCAAGAGTCTCTGTTCCCCCTGTCCTGTGGAAGTTATGTATTCAAATCCTGCTGAACTTCAAAGTCAGATTCCCTGGGGATTCTCAGTCCCTTTGCTGGATCCATAGGTTGGGAAGTTTGTTATGAGACCTAGAACTTTCACAGCAGTGTGAGAACTTCTTTGGTATAATTATTCCATTTATATCTCCCTATATCCTATGAGATGCATCATCTATTAATATATTTTTTTCAGAAATAGCACCAAGATAAGAAGAGGTAAAACAACCCAGATTCACACAGCTGACGGTGGTGCGCGTGTGTGTGTTGGGGAGGGGGGTGGGATTTGAAACGTACATCTGTGATCTTGGTGGCCGTGTACCCTTTGTAATCTCTTTGTGGTGCTGTGTTGTTCTTGGAGGCTCTTAGTATATATAGCCAACGCTGGGGAATGTTTTACCTGAACATAAAATGAAACTGTAGAATACCTTGTCCGTGGGCTTTAGGAATAGATTTCTTTACTTATAGAGGAGACAAGAAAGTTAAGAATAGGCAGAGGACTATACGGAAAAAATACTGCAAATTATTCATTATGCATGTTATAATCTATTTTATTTTATTTTATTTTTTTTAATTTTTTAATTTTTACTTTATTTTTCTTTACAATACCGTATTGGTTTTGCCATACATTGACATGAATCCACCATGGGTGTATATGAGATCCTAACCCTGAATCCCCCTCCCACACCCCACCCCATTTCCTCTCTCTGGATCATCCCCGTGTACCAGCCCCGAGCATCCTGTATCCTATATCGAACATAGGCTGGTGCTTCATTCTTACATGATAGTATACATGTTTCAATGCCATTCTCCCAAATCATCCTGCCCTCTCCCTCTCCCACAGAGTCCAAAAGTCCGTTCTATATATCTGTGTCTCTTTTGCTGTCTCGCATACAGGGTCATCATTGCCATCTTTTTAAATTCCATATATATGTGTCAGTATACTGTATTGGTGTTTTTCTTTCTGGCTTACTTCACTCTGTATAATAGGTTCCAGTTTCATCCATCTCATTAGA
>SJYT01011971.1:0-16528 GCA_006410635.1 Cephalophus harveyi
GGGACACCCAGAGAGATTCACAGAGTTACACGGAGAAGAGAAGAGGGAGGAGGGAGATAGAGGTGACCCAAATGAGATGAGGTGGAATCAAAAGAGGAGAGAGTGAGCTAGCCAGTAATCACTTCCTTATGTGTGCTCTACAGTCTGGAGAGCTCAGAGATTCACAGAGTTGGGTAGAGAGGAGAAGGGAGACAGAGGAAACAGAGATGACCTGGTGGAGAAAAAGGAGAGTACAAAGTGGGAAAGAGCAGTCAAGCCAGTAATCTCACTCCCAAGTAAAAAATGGGTACTGAAGATTGGGTTCTTAAAGGTACAAAATTGATAACAAATACAATAAAGCAAAGATTAAAAATCTAGAGTAGAGGTTGAATTTTCAAAAATAAAATATTAAACAAAAGAAGAAAAAACAAACAGCCACAATAATTATATATATATATACATATATGAAGTTTGCTTTAAAAATAGGGTTTTTTATTGTAAAGTAATAGTAGGTTATAAAAATGAAAATTAAAGGAGTAATAGGGGACTTAAATTTTTTTTAAAAAGAATGCTACCCATTCCAGTATTCTCTGCCTTCCCTGGTGGCTCAGACTGCTAAAAACAAAAATCCACCTGCAAAGCAGGAGACCTGGGTTCGATCCCTGGGTTGGGAAGATCCCCTGGAAAAGGACATGGTGACCCATTCCAGTATTCTTGCCTGGAAATTTCCATGGACAGAGGAGACTGGTGGCTACAGTCCATGTGGTCACAAAGAGTTGGACATGAATGAGTTACTAAGCACTTGAAAAAAACAATTTACTAATGTCTTGATGTAGCTTTTTATACTATCAGAGATGACACGGCAGCACTGGATTGCATTCTTAACAGCTGCTATATATATATATATATATATACACATTTATACATGTATCTATATATAGAGAGAAACACACAAGCTGACACTTGCACAAGAGAGTTAAGGGTTCTAACTTTTCATAGTAAGAAATCCTCCTGTAACCTGACAGTTATTTTTCTATATCATTGAGACAACCAATTGCAATAAAAATAATATAATTTCCCTTGGTTGTTAAGTGTATTTTTAAATGATTAATGCAACTCAAAACTATTACTTCAGGGAAATAGGAGAAAATTTGCTTAGGATGACATGTGTCATTTAATAAGTAATTAGTGTTAATAAATCTATGATGTCCCATTGTATAACAGAATCTCCAAACGTTTTGACTGAAAGGTAGGAAAAGTTTTAAGTAGGAAAATATAAAAACNCAAAACTATTACTTCAGGGAAATAGGAGAAAATTTGCTTAGGATGACATGTGTCATTTAATAAGTAATTAGTGTTAATAAATCTATGATGTCCCATTGTATAACAGAATCTCCAAACGTTTTGACTGAAAGGTAGGAAAAGTTTTAAGTAGGAAAATATAAAAACTGCCTATGCGTAAGACTAAGGAAAAAACTTAATAAGGAGAGTTCCTAAAATATCATAAAGATGCTGAATCCAAAGATGAAAAGAAAAATGGAAATCCCAGGAAACAAACAGGAGAAAATTTTATTCCACAATGATCAAAGAATCACAATTTCTGGTTCTGAGGCTTTGAGTTATGCAATCCATGGGACTAAGGTATTTGGTCTTTTAAACTTGGCATAAAGTAGAACCTCTTCAGAACCCCTTTTATATCTTCATTTCTTAGACTGTAGATGAAGGGGTTCAGCAGGGGTGTGACCACAGTGTACATCACCGAGGCAATTGTGCTTGAATGTGAGGTGTGGGTAGCACCAGAGCTAAGATAAACTCCTAAGCCTGTAAAATAAAACAGGGAGACAACCAAGAGGTGGGACACACAGGTGGAAAATGCTTTGTATTTCCCTTGAGCTGATGTGATTTTACATATGCAGGAAACTATTTTAGAGTAAGAGTAAAGGATACCAACAAAAGGACCACCACCCATCAGGACAGCTGAAAAATCCATCACTATGCTATTAAGAAAGTTGTCAGAACTGGCAAGTTGTACTACCTGACTGAGTTCACAGAAAAAGTGGGGGATTTCTACAACTGGACAGAAGGACAGTTGCAGCACCATTAAGCTGTGTTGCAAGGAATGCAAGGCAATCAGCACCCAGGATATCAGAACCAGCAATACACAGACCCGGGGGCTCATGATGACCATGTAGTGCAGGGGGTGGCAGATGGCCACATACCGATCATAGGCCATCACTGTCAGGAGAATGTCATCTAATTCTGCAAAGAGAATGTAAAAATACATCTGGGTGATACAGCCTTCATAGGTGATAACTTGGCTCTGTGTCTGGATGTTCCACAGCATCTTTGGGATGGTGGTGGAGGTGAAACAGATATCTACAAAGGACAGGTTGGAGAGGAAGAAGTACATGGGGGTGTGGAGGTGGGAGTCCGAGCTGACGGTCAGGATGATGAGCAGGTTTCCAAACACAGTGATCAGGTACATGGAGAAAAAAAGCCCAAATATGAAGGACTGTATTTCTGCTTCCTTTGAAAGTCCCAGAAGAAAAAATCGTGAAATTTGTGTGTTGTTACTTGGTTCCATGGGGTGGAGGTGACTACCAGGAAAAAGGAAAATAATGACAATTTTCACTCATACTAATTCACATAACTGAAATACTGCAATTTCTATTTAGCCCTCAAGAAGTTGATGTTAATATTTTATTTGCTGATAAGTTCTCTTTTAGAATATGTGTGTATGTTGAGCCACTTCAGTTGCGTCCAACTCTGTGCATCCTCAAGGACCATAGCACCCCAACCTCCACTGTCTACGGGATTTTCCAAGAAAGAATTCTGGTGTGGCTTGCCATGCCCTCCTCTGGCAGTTCTTTCCAACTCATCTGCATCTCATGAATGGGTACTGCATTGCAGGTAAATTATAAACCACTGAGTCACTGCAGAAGCCCCTTGAAGCTATACTTCATTTCATTTCAGACTAGAAATTTTTGTCCCATTCTCATCACATTTGCTAAGAGGTCATATATTCTAGAGTTTCCATGTGATATTCCATCATTCTTTTGAGAAATATATATTTAGTGCTAACCATGTTCCAAGAACATGGAGACAAGAAGTATAAAATGCTGAAAAGCAAACCTCTAGCAATCCAAGGATGGTGAATGAGGTTATGCATGCTAATAAAATATGATAGAATATGTCAGAATGTGAAAGATGTTATGAAGAAACAAAGCCAGGTATAAAAGAAAGCAGTAGGAGGTGCTATTTTGTCCTGAGTGTTTGGACAGTCCAGCAACTAGGTGATGTTTGACCAGATTCTTAAAGAAAGAGAAACAAGGAGCTAGTGTGATGTCAGAATTGTGTGCCTGGAAAACGGACCTGCCACTGTTAAAGACCTGAGGAAGATGCTTGTACCACATGTTCAAAAGCAAACATGGAAACCAGTGGGGCAGAGATAAGCAGGAGGGGGAGTGATTAGAGATGGTGTCAGGGATGCTGAGGAACAAGGTGGGCTTCCTGCTACAGCTGAACCTTCAGTCCACAGAGAATCCCTCCTTCCATGTGCTTCCGTACACATTATCAATTTAGCTATAAAACCATCCTATGAATTATATCCAATTTGCTTCTTGGTTCAATCTGTTGCTCTGATCTGTGTCTATAAGTCATTTAGCATATGGGTCCAGGTGCCTCTGCTGTTGAGAACTGTTCTCTCTTTCAAGACAAAAGCACACACACACACACACACACACACACCATGTTCTACGTTGTGTCACCATCATACATTGGTCACCCAGATTCACCTTCTTTACACTGTGAGTGGTTACAGCTCGGCTGGTCAGGTCAAATAATTATTCTCCAAAAGAATATTCAATTTTTACTGTGAAATTTCAGTTCATAAACTTCTCATGGAGCAATAAATGTGGGGTTCATTTTTGGTATAGCCAATTTCTGCTTGGTATTTAGTGAAAAATAAAATGTATGAGAGTGAAGGAAACAGAAGAGAAATGAAATGGATATATAGACATTAGGGAAAAAAACATCCAATATACTCAATAACCTATGAGACAATGCAATAAACAAGGTTTCCTTGCTCCATCAACATTCCAACTCCAGTAACATCTCCTTGATGTCTGGAAACAATAAAAAAATATATCTTTTGTCCAAGAACATAAAAAAAAATGATATACGCATGATATGGAACATCTTACAGTTTGAATATCCCAAGAGGAAAAGAAAAAATTGGAATATAAGCTACCAATTCAATATCAGATATAGAAGAAATACAATGGAAATTTGATATGCTTTATATGAAGGATATAACGCAGATTTATTTTCCTTAAGGACTTCTTCCTATTTGTTTCCTCTTGTTCATAAATAAGGGGCTTCCCTGGTGGCTCAGAGGTTAAACCATCTGCCCACAATGTGGGAGACCTGGGTTCTATCCCTGAGTTGGGAAGATCCCCTGGAGAAGGAAATGGCAACCCACTCCAGTGCTCTTGCCTGAAGAATCCCATGGACAGAGGAGCCTGGTGGGCTACAGTCCACGGGGTCGCAAAGAGTCGGACATGACTACATCCTTATACTTATTTTCTACTTTTACTGGAAGCATTTTATGCCTCCTATTCCTTCTAAAGGGATTTTCTTGGTGGCTCAGAAAGTAAAGGATCTGCTTGTCAATGTGGGACACATAGGTTTAATCCCTGGGTCTAAAAGATTCCCTGGAGAAGGAAATGGCAACTCACTCAGGCATTCTTGCCTGGAAAATCCCATGGACAGAGGAGCTGGGTGGGTTACAGTCCATGGGGACACAAGAGTTGGAGCAACTTAGCGACTGAACCACTAACATCATTCCTTCTGAGCTTCTACTATTACCATTTAATTGTCAAGACTGACACTTGCATTTTCAAGTGCAACGTTCACTTTAGTTTCAGACCATAAATAAGTACATTAATATTAGGAAAACCAGAAAACAACCACAATGACCTCTGGCCTCTGGGCTATGCAAGATTGGTCCTCAGGTGACCTCAGGTCCACATTCCAGGCTTTCATCATCACTGACACTCTCCTGCAGGGTCTGTGGCGTTCTCAGACTCACCTGCCTGCAGATTGAGAGAGAAGGCTTTTCCTGTAGAAGTCAAAATTCCTCCCTAAATGATTACTGATGCAGACAGAAATTTTATCCCCAAATAAGAAAACAGGAAGTGATAAAAATCAAGCATTGATTCCCAGATAGATGCAGAACTTCAAAAGCAAGTATCAGGTCCTCCCCAACCAAAGTGGCAGAGGCTGAACGACTGCAGCAGAGGAGATATTTGGAGCTTCCTGTGTCAGCTCATTAGGTGTGTTTCCTCTGGTTACTCCAACCTCTAACTACATGATTTCCCATAAGGGCACTTTTCTGGACAGAATGGATTTTTTTTTCCACACTAATTCTCTGTTCCTAAGACACTGCATTATAAGTTAGGTGAATTTATTTTTTATTATTCCTTCCTCTTAATTTTCTTGCTTCTAAATCCCTAAGGTTCTCAGCATGTCGTCACATCCCGGAGTACAAAATAATAGCAAGTGAAGCAACTGATAAACAACTAATTTCAAAAATATACAAGCAACTCCTGCAGCTCAATTCCAGAAAAATAAACGACCCAATCAAAAAATGGGCCAAAAAGCTAACCACACATTTCTCCAAAGAAGACATACAGATGACTAAACACATGAAAAGATGCTCAACATCCTTCATTATCAGAGAAATGCAAACCAAAAGCACAATGAGGTACCATCTCATGCCAGTCAGAATGGCTGTGACCCAAAAGTCTACAAGCAATAAATGCTGGGGAGGGTGTGGAGAAAAGGGAACCCTCTTACACTGTTGGTGGGAATGCAAACCAGTACAGCCACTATGGAGAACAGTGTGGTGATTCCTTAAAAAACTGCAAATAGAACTGCCATACAACCCAGCAATCCCACAGCTGGACACACACACCACAGAAACCAAAATTGAAAGAGACACGTGTACCCCAATGTTCATCACAGCACTATTTATAATAGCCAGGACATGGAAGCAACCTAGATGTCCATCAGCAGACAAATGGATAAGAAAGCTGTGGTACATATACACAATGGAGTATCTGAGGTTATTGATATTTCTCCCGACAGTCTTGATTCCAGCTTGTGTTTCTTCCAGTCCAGCATTTCTCATGATGTACTCTGCATATAAGTTAAATAAGCAGGGTGACAATATACAGCCTTGACGGACTCCTTTTCCTATCTGGAACCAGTCTGTTGTTCCATGTTCAGTTCTAACTGTTGCTTCCTGACCTGCATACAGATTTCTCAAGATGTAGGTCAGGTGGTCTGGTATTCCCATCTCTTTCAGAATTTTCCACAGGTTCTTGTGATCCACACAGTCAAAGGCTTTGGCATAGTCAATAAAGAAGAAAAAGATGTTTTACTGGAAGTCTGTTGCTTTTTCCATGATCCAGCGGACGTTGGCAATTTGATCTCTGGTTCCTCTGCCTTTTCTAATACCAGCTTGAACATCAGGAAGTTCACGGTTCATGTATTGCTGAATAACAATGCATATATATGGAATTTAGAAAGATGATAATGATAACCCTGTACGTGAGACAGCAAGAGACACAGATGTATAGAACAGTCTTTTGGACTCTGTGGGTGAGGGCGAGGGTGGGATGATTTGGGAGAATGGGACTGAAACATGGAAAATATCATATGTGAAACAAATCGCCAGTCCAGTCCAGGTTCGATACATGATACAGGATACTTGGGGCTGGTGCACTGGGATGACCCAGAGGGTTGGTGTGGGGAGGGAGGTGGGAGGGGGTTTCAGGATGGGGAACAAGTGTACACCCTTGGTGGATTCATGTTGATGTATGGCAAAACCAATACAATATTGTAAAGTAATTAGCTTCCAATTAAAATAAATAAATTTATATTAAAAATAACACAAAATTTTCTTAAGACTGTAACATTCAGGATTTGTCTTGACTAGGTCCCTTGGGTCTTTAACGCTTCGATTTGGGGTAGGGACAGAACCACTGAAATCTCCAAATATTACTATTATCCTCTTCAAAACGGGGGATGACCCTGCTACTTTAGAATAAAACCTTGATCAGTATACTCCTTGGATGCATGATAGTTTCTCCAAGTCAATTAGAAATTTCCCAGTTATATCAGAAGTTAAGAGCTATTCTTTATCCCCTCACTACTAAATGTTTGGACTGATAAGAGAGATATTTATCTGTTGATATGTACCATGAACTATCTTAGCATATTATATGTGTGTGTGTGTGTACTGTGCCCAGTTACATCTGAGTCTTTGTGACCCCATGGACTGTAGCCTGCCAGGCTTCCTCTGTCCGTAGGATTTGCCAATCAAGAATACTAGAGTGGGTTGCCTTTCCATTCCCCTGGGATCTTCCCAATGCAGAGGTCAAACCCACATGTTCTGCATTGCAGACAGATCCACTAGGCAGATCAGGCAGTAAGGAATCCGTCTGCATACACGAGATGCAGTATATATACAAATACATATACTTCCCTGGAGGCTTCCCTGGTGGCTCAGATGGTAAAGCATCTGCCTGTAATGCAGGAGACCCGAGTTCGATCCCTGGGTGGGGAAGAGCCCCTGGAGAAGGAAATGGCAACCCACTCCAGTACTCTTGCCTGGAAAATTCCGTGGACAGAGGAGCTTTGTAGGCTACAGTCCATGGGGTCACAAGGAGTCGAACATGACTGAGTGACTTCACTTCACTTCCTTGTATATATATATATATATATAGTGTGTGTGTGTGTGTGTGTTTGCCACAACCTGAGATGAGTGGATGCTTGGGAACCTGGCTGTGAATCACAGCAGAGGCTCAGGCATGAAGCAATGTCTTAGCAGGGCCACGACCTCTGCCATTACTGGCGCTTACATAGGCTTCACATCAGAAGCAACCCCAATCACTGCCTACAGCCGTGTGCCACAGCCCACACCCCTATCCATACCAGAAGTCCATGCAAGTCCCTGCTCCCAGGATTTGCACCCCATACCTAATAAGAACAGCAGCCCTACTGTAGTGACAAAAGGGCTTCAGACACAAAGATGCTTCTGAGCAGGGGAGGGCCAACTGTTGGCGGTGCTTACAGAGACAGTGCATCAGAGGCAGTCTGCATCTCAAGCTCTGCCCAGGCCAACAGGTCCATGCCCCACCACATGTAGAGTGCCTCACACTAGCACTTCTTGCTCCAACACTGCTTCCCTCTGGGTCGACCGAGCTGGTGGGGAAGCACACTTCTAGGGGGGACAAAGTCAGCTCAGACTTGACCCTCAGAGCTTCTGATCTAGCAACTTGAGAGCTGCCTCCCTCCCATTAGGCCAGTATTGGCCACAAATCAAAGATGAAGCCATATCTCAGACCTGATTCAAGCCCTAAAAACTTGCCTAAAAAACAGCTAATGAAAGAGAAACAGTTTACCAGTTTTAGAATCAGTGCATTAGTAAAGATAATATGAAACTCTGTTTTCTCAAGCTAAAATGATTCAAGGAATCTTCCAAATGAAGTTTTATTTCCAGTATTCACCCTGTGCATTTTGTTAATAAGTGGAAGACCATAAAATATTTAATTCTCTGAAAAAAAAAAAAGACTAATGAAACAGTGATCATTTTAATAGGGAACTATAAAATAAAAGCTAGTTAGAACTGAACACTACAATAAAGGAAATGGCCAACAACTAGAAGTAATTAATAGTATACCAGGTAATACAGAAGAATTCATAGGTTAACTGAAATATAGAATAATGGAAATGACTCAGTCAGAAAAGAAAAAACAAATGAAAAATGAGAATATTTTGAGGGATGTTTGACTACATTAAGAACACCAACACTGGCATAACTGGAGTGTCCAGGAAGGAAAAGACAGAAGGAGAGATAGTCAAAAGGTATTTGAAAAAATTATGGCTGAAAACCTTCTCAAGGATGAATAAAAAACCAGAGTCAGTTACCAGAAAATAAAAGTGTCCCCCTAAAATGACAGCAAGAACTACACCAAGATCCATCCATGAAAACTGCAATATTAAAGATATGGGTTTCTAAAGGAAGCAAAAGAAAAGAAGCATTATATGGAAAGGTGCCTTATAAGTCTGTCAAATGATTTCCTTTTTTTTTTTTTTTAGAAACATTACATGTCAGATGGGAGAAATCTGATATATTTATAATGATGAGTGGGGAAAACCTGCAAACTAGGGCATACTTCCCAGCAAGACTATCATGAGCTAATCAATGAATATAGTAAAGTTGCAGGATATAAAATCAACACACAGAAATCCCTGGCATTCCTATACACTAATAATGAGAAAGTAGAAAAAGAAATTAAGGAAACAATTCCATTCACCATTGCAACAAAAAGAATAAAATACTTAGGTATATATCTACCTAAAGAATCTAAAGACCTATATATGGAAAACTATAAAACACTGATGAAAGAAATCAAAGAGGACACTAATAGATGGAAAAATATACCATGCTCATGGATTGGAAGAATCAATATAGTGAAAATGAGTATACTACCCAAAGCAATCTACAGATTCAATGCAATCCCTATCAAGCTACCAGCGGTATTTTTCACAGAACTAGAACAAATAATTTCAAGAAGCTATACAACAGACAAAATCCCACGAATAAAGGCAAACCTGTAGAAAGCCTGAGAATCAAATCACTTAAGCTAGAATGAAAATTTAATAGAAAGAATTTCTAAAGTCAAGTATAGCTACAATAAGAATTAAAGGGATAAATAGTGAGGTGTTAAATATGACAACAAACACAAATGTAGCTGAGGAAGTGAAAATGTAGTGAATATTTGAAAGTGCAGGAACTTAAAAGACAGCCTGTTTTAAAAAGAAAATGCAGCTGTAAGTCACCATATAAAAACCGATTGTTTAACCTACATCAAAAAAGCTACACTAGATACACAAAAACTAGAGAGAAAGAAACACAAGCATTTTTACTTTGCTGTCTAGTCGCTCAGTCGTGTCTGACTTGTTGCTACCCAATGAACTGCAGCATGCTAGGCTTCCCTAGTAAGTCATCATATAAAACCCATTGTTTAACATACATCACAAAAACTACACTAGATACACAAAAACTAGAGAGAAAGAAACATGAGCATTATACTTTGCTGTCTAGTCGCTCAGTCGTGTCTGACTTGTTGCTACCCCATGGAGTGCAGCACGCTAGGCGTCCCTGTCCTTCAACATCTCCCGGAGTTTGCTCAAAGCATACCACTAAATAAAACATCAAACCTAAAGAAACACACAGAAGGAAAAAGCAAGAACTACGAGCAAGAAACAAAGAACCCACTGGCAATAAGCAATACCTCTGGATAGTTTCTATCAGTGTCAGCAAACTAAATGTTCTAATAAAAAAACATGTTCTTAAATTGTTCATAAATCTATGATACCCCACCAAAGAAATGAAATTTCCAAACATTTTTTTTTTCTTCAAAGGTAGGTAAATTGTGGAGTAGGAAAAAATAAAAATTTCCTGTGTATAAAATTTCCTTAGTTCCATCTGTTGACTTAGAATAAAGCTTAATAAAGACAGTGTCAAAATTGTATAAATATGCTGAATCCAAAGAAGGAAAGAAAAATGGAAATTCCCGAAAACACATACAAGGAGCAAATTTTATTCCACAATGATCAAAAAATCACAATTTCTGGTTCTGAGGCTTTGAGTTATGCAATCCAGGGAAATATTATAATTTGTCTTTTATACTTGGTGTCAAATATAAATTCTTCAGAGCCCCCTTTATATCTAGATTTCTCAGGCTGTAGATGAAGGGGTTCAGCAGGGGTGTGACCACAGTGTACATCACCGAGGCAATTGTACTTGAATGTGAGGTGTGGGTAGCAGCAGAGCTCAGGTAAACTCCTAAGGCTGTAAAATAAAATAAGGAGTCAACCAAGAGGTGGGACACACAGGTGGAAAATGCTTTATATTTCCCTTGAGCTGATGTGATTTTACATATGCAGGAAACTATTTTAGAATAAGAGTAAAGGATACCAGCAAAAGGGTCACCACCCATCAGGACAGCTGCAAAATACATCACTATGTTATTAAGAAAGTTGTCAGAACTGGCAAGTTGTACTACCTGACTGAGTTCACAGAAAAAGTGGGGGTTTTGCACAACTGTACAGAAGGACAATCGAATACCATTGAGATGTGTAGCAAGGAATACAAGACAGTCAACACACAGGATATCAGAACCAGCAGTCCACAGAGCTGGAGGCTCATGATGATCATATAGTGCAGGGGGTGGCAGATGGCCACATACTGATCATAGGCCATCACACTCAGGAGAATGTCATCTAATCCTGCAAACAGTATACAAAAATGCATCTGGGTGATGCAGCTGTCATAGGTGACACCTTTGATCTGTATCTGGATGTTCCAGAGCATCTTTGGGATGGTGGTGGAAATGAAACAGTGGTCTACAAAGACAGGTTGGAGAGGAAGTCATGGGGATGTGGATGTGGGAGTTTGAGCTGACAGTCAAGATGATGATTAGGTTCCCAAGCACAGTGACCAGGTATATGGAGAGGAAAAGCCCAAATATGAGGGGCTGTAGTTGGCTTCCTTTGAAATTCCCAAAAGAAGAAATCCTGAAATCTGTGTATTGTTACTTGGTTCCATGGGGTGAAGTCGACTACCAGGAAAAAGGAAATAATGACAATTTTCACTCCTACTGGTATAATTCACATAGCTGAAATACTGCAATTCATTTTTAGCCCTCAAGAAGTTGGTATAATATTTTATTTTCAGATAAGTTCTCTTTGAGCATATGTGTGTATGTTTAGCAGCTTCAGTCTCGTCCAACTTTGTGTGACCTCAAAGACCATAGCATGCCAGCCTCCACTGTCCATGGGATTTCCCAAGAAAGAGTTCTGGAGTGGGTTGCCTTGCTCTCCTCCAGGGGTTCTTCCCAAACCTGGGATTGAACCCATGTGTCTTAAATGGCTGCTGCACTGAAGGCAGATTTTAAATCAGTGAGTCAAGAAGCTCCTTTGGGGATATATTTCATTTGATTTCTGACTAGGAATTTTTGCCCCATTCTCATCACATTTGCTAAGAGGTCATATATTTTAGAGTTTTAATGTGATAGTCCTTCATTCATTTGAGAAATATTTAGTGCTAATCATGATCCAAGCACATGGAGGAAAGAAATATAAAGTGCTGAAAAGTAAATTTCTCTCAATCCAAGGATACTGAATGAGGATATTCAAATAAAATATCATAGAATATGTCAGAAAGAAGCATATGTCATATGCTAAGAAGAAAACAAAACCAGATATGAAGGAGAGTGTTAGGAGGTATTATTTTGTCCTGAGTGTTTAAGAAAGTCCAGCAAACTAGGTGATATTTGAACAGATTCCTAATGAAAGAGAGACAAGGAGCTAGTGCGATGTCAGAATTGTGTGCCTGGAAGAGCAAACTGCCACTGCTAAGGACCTGAGGAAGCTGCTTATTCCACACGTTCAATAGTAAACATGGAAGCCAGTGGAGCAGAGGGATAAGCAAGAGGCAGGGTGATTAGAGATGGTGTCAGGGATTATAAGGAGCAAGATGGCTTCCCTTCTACAGCTGAATCTTCAGTCCACAGAGAATCCTTCCTTCCATGTGCTTCCTTGCACATTGTCAATTTAGCTATAAAACCATACTGTGAATTCTTAGTTCCATCTGTTGACGGAAGTCTGACCTGTGTATATATGTCATTTAGCATATGAGTCCAGGGGCCTCTGCTTTAAGAACTGTTCTCCCTTTCAAGGCATGCACGCACATGCACACACCCACACACAGACATACCCACACCATGTTCTTCTCGGTTGTGTCACTACCATGTATGGTCAGACAGATTCACACTCTTTACACTGTGAGTGGTTACAGCTCAGCTGGTCAGGTCAAATTATTATTCTTCAAAAGAATATATAATTTTTACCATGAAATTCCAGTTTATAAACTTCTCATGGAATGATAATGTGGGGTTCATTTTTGGTATAGCCAATTTCTGCTTGGTATTTAGAGAATAATTAAAAGGATGAGAGTGAAAGAACAGAGAGAAATGAAATGGACCTATGGACATTAAGGGAAAATAATATCCAATATACTAAAATGACCCCTGAGACAATGCAATAATGAGATACCCTTGCTTCATCAACATTCCAGCTCCAGTGACATCTCCTTGATGTCTGGAAAAATAATAAAGAAAAATATCTCTTGTCCAAGAACATAAAAAATGATATGACATGGAACATCTTACAGGTTGCATATCCTAATAGGAAAATAAGCAATTGGAATATAAACTACTAATTCAATATCAGAAACAGTCAAAATACAACAGAAATTGGATATGTTGTATGTGAAGCCTGTGAAGCAGTAGAAGACTTCTTTTCCTTAAGGTCTTTCCGTATTTTTTTCCTCCTGTTTATAAAAAAAAATCCCTATACATACTTTCTACTTTTACTGGCAGCATTTTTATGCCTCCTATTCCATCTAATGGGATTTCCCTGGTAGCCAGAAAGTAAAGAATCTGCCTGTAAATGCAGGAGACATAGCTTTGATGACTGGGTAGAGAAGATCCCCTGGAGAAGGAAAGGGCAACCCACTCCAGCATTCTTGCCTGGGAAATTCTATGGACAGAGAAGCTGGGTGGGCTACAGTCCAAAGGGTCACAAGAGTTGGAGCAACTCCTTCTGAGTTTCCACTGTTATCATTTAATTGTCAACATTGACACTTGCATTTCCGAGTGCAATGTTCACTTTATTTTTAGAGTATAATCAGTATATTAGCATTTAGGAAAACCAGAAAAAAAACACAGTGATCTGGCCTCCTGACCTCAGGTACGCACTCTTGGTTTCCATCCTCTCTGATGCTCTCCTGCAGCGTCTGTGGAACTATCAGAATCTCCTGCTTGCAGATTGAGAGAGAAAGCTTTCCCTGTAGGAGTCAAAACTCCTCCCTAAATGATTACTGATGCAGACAGATATTTTGTCCCCAAATATGAAAACAGAAAGTGACTAAACCAAGCATTGGTTGCCAGACAGATGCAGAACTTCAAAAGCAAGAACCAGGTCCTCTCCAACCAACGTGGCAGAGGCTGAGCGACTCAGCAGAGGAGATATTTACAGCTTCCTGTGTCAGGTCATTAGGCGTGTTTCCTCCCGTTACTCCAATCTGTAACTACATGATTTCCTATGGGGACATTTTTCTGGACAGAATGGATTTATTTCCCCTGCTGATTCTCTGTTCCTAAGACACTGCATGATAAGTTAGGTGAATTCCTTTTTTATTACTCCTTCCTCGTAATTCTCTTGCTTCCAAAGGCCTAAGGTTTCCAGCATGTCATCATGTCCCTGAGCACAAGATTTTCTTTAAATTGTAAAATTCAGGGTTTGTCTTGACTAGGTCCCTTGGGTCTTTAATGCTTTGATTTGGGGTAGGGACAGAACCACTGAAATCTCTAAACATTGCTATTACCCTCTTCAAAACAGAGGATGACTTTGCTACTTGAGAATAAAACCACAGTTAATATAATCCCTGGATGCATGATAGTTTCTCCAAGTCAATTAGAAATTTCCCGTTATATCAGAAGTTAAGAGCTATCCTTTACTCCCTCATTACTAATGTTTGTACTTATATAAAGAGAGATATTTATATGTTGATATGCACCATAAACTATCTTAGCATATTATACGTGTGTGCATGTGTGTGTGCTGGGCTCAGTCACATCTGAGTCTCTGTGACCTCCATGGAATTTTCCAGGCAAGAATACTGGAGTGGGATGCCATTTCCTTTTGGCCTCTAAACAAAGAGGAAACCATATCTCATACCTGACTCAAGCCCAAGCCTCCTAACAAGATGATTGTGATCAGTACACCCTAAAGAAAGGCATGAATTGTGATAACATCAGATCTAGCTCTTCCAGTAAAGCCACTGGGCACACATCAACTGTACATGACTGTTCCCACAGAAAGGCACCACTCTAAGTCAGTGAGAGTTAACTGTGGCAAATAATTTCAGAAAACAGACAAAGGTAAGTAAAATGAAAATACAGAGGAATTTGTCCCAACTTACATAACAAGATATCATGCCTAAAAAACAGCTAATGAAAGAGAAACAAACAGTTTACCAGATTTGGAATCAATGCATTAGTAAAGATATAAAACTCCATTTTCTCAAGCTAAAAAGATTCAAGAAATCTTCCAAAAGAAGTTTTATTTTCAGTATTCACCCTGTACATTTTGATAATAAATGAAAGAGCATAAAATATTTAATTTTGTGTAAAAATGACTGCTGAATCAGTTATAATTTTAATAAGGAACTATAAAATAAAAGCTAGCTTGAACTGACCATTACATTAAATGAAATGAACAACTAGAAGTAACTAATAGTTATCCAGGTGATACAGAAGAATGCATAAGCTAACTGAAATATAGAATCATGGAAATGATTCAGTCAGAAAAGAAAAAAAATTAAAAATGAGAATAATTTGAGAGATGTTTGACTGCATTAAGAACACCAACAGTAGCACAGTTGCAGTGTCCAGGAAGGAAAAGACAGATAAAAAGGTCGTCAAAACACATCTGATAAACTTATGTTTGAAAAGTTCCCAAACCTGAGTGAAAAAGAAAATTCAGGTACCAGAAGAAAAAAGAGTCCCCCCAAAATGACAGCAATAAAACCTGCACCAAGATACAACAATTAAAGCCACAAAGTTAAAGATACGGTTTTCTAAAGCCAGCAAAATAAAACAGTCAGTGTCATGAAAGATGGAAGTACATAAAGCTATCAGCTGATTTATTTTATTTATATTTTTTTTTGCAGAAACTTTGTACGATATAATGGGGAGGCATTATATATTTCTTTTTTTCTTTTTTTTTTAGTATAAATTTATTTATTTTATTTTGTTTTACCTTCTATCCATTAGTTTTATGTATTTATTTTTTTTTTAATTTTTACTTTATTTTACTTTACAATACCGTATTGGTTTTGCCATACATTGACATGAATCCACCATGGGTGTATATGAGATCCTTGGAGGCTAATTACTTTACAATATTGCATTGGTTTTGCCATACATCAACATGAATCCACCACGGGTGTACACGTGTTCCCCATCCTGACCCCCCACCCCCTACCTCACTCCCCGTACCATCCCTCTGGGTCATCCCAGTACACCAGCCCCGAGCATCCTGTATCATGCATCAAACCTGGGCTGGCGATTTGATTCACATATGACATTATACATGTTTCAATGCCATTCTCCCAAATCATCCCACCCTCGCCCTCACAGAGTCCAAAAGACTGTTCTATACATCTGTGTCTCTTTTGCTGTTGAGAGGGAAAAACATGCAAACTAGGGCATTCTACTCAGAAAGATTAACTTTCAGAGTTGAAGAAGAGAGAAGGAATTTTTCAGCCAATCACAGACTAATAGAATTTATCAATTCTAAACACACTCAACATGGAAAACTATAGGACCTTCTCAAAGAAGGAAGAAAAAAG
>SJYT01011984.1:12306-140827 GCA_006410635.1 Cephalophus harveyi
CATCAAGAGGCTTTTTAGCTCCTCTTCACTTTCTGCCATAAGGGTGGTGTCATCTGCATATCTGAGGTTATTGATATTTCTCCCGGCAATCTTGATTCCAGCTTGTGTTTCTTCCAGTCCAGCATTTCTCATGATGTACTCTGCATATAAGTTAAATAAGCAGGGTGATGATATTATGCATATATATATAACTTTAAAATTCCACCAAAAACGGTTTGAATTAATAAATTCAGTAAGTATAGGATTCAAAATCAACATACAAAAATTCTGTATAGCAATAATAAACTATCAGAAAAAGAAATTAAGAAAATAATCCCATTTACAATTTCATCAAAAAAGACTAAAATACTTTGGAATAAATTTAACCAAAGAGGTAAAATGCTTGTATGCTGAAAATTATAAAAAAGAAATAGAAGAAAATGAAAATAACAAAAAAAATGGAAAGATATTTCATGGGCATGGATTAGAAGAAAAAATTATTTACAGCTGCAGTTCTAGAAGAAGAGCAAGAATGGAGTACAATAAACATTTGGCAATGAGAAATGGGGAAATTAAGTCTGAGATTAAAAAGCATACTGTAATAGGGATTTGTTTTTAATAAAGAACAATAGCACATCAAATCATAATAAACAAAAGTGAAAATTGAAGACAATAAAAATCCTGACAGCTGCCTGAGAAAAAGAGCATAGTGTTCTCAAAGGAGGAACAGTAATATAAATAGCTGAAGATAAAAAAAAATAGAAATCAGAGGATAAGAAAACAATATCTTCAAAGCGCTGAAAGAAAATAACTTGCAACTGAGAATTTTATAGCCTGTNAAATTGAAGACAATAAAAATCCTGACAGCTGCCTGAGAAAAAGAGCATAGTGTTCTCAAAGGAGGAACAGTAATATAAATAGCTGAAGATAAAAAAAAATAGAAATCAGAGGATAAGAAAACAATATCTTCAAAGCGCTGAAAGAAAATAACTTGCAACTGAGAATTTTATAGCCTGTGAAACTGTACGTCAAAACTGAAGGTGAAATAAAAATAATTTTAGACAAATCAAAACAGAAAATTCATTTCTTCAAACCCACTGGAAAGGAAATACTGAAGAGTGTTCTTTAGTCAAAACAAAAATGATCCCATCTGGATAGATCAGTAAGGCAGGCATCATTAGGGTTGTATTATAAACCACTACACTGTGATTTTATGACTTTCTTCTTACATCTCACAATTTTTGCTTTATAAAATTTAATGGCCCATCACTCAGAGCATAAAGACCCATGACTGCTAGATCCTCTTGACAAATTTCATCTTTTAATTCTGTAAGCTACACACTTAGTACAACCAAATGCTTTTTCACTAGAATTATATTTATTAAAATTGTATTTAATCAATTTTTGCTATTACCACTCCAAGTATTCATATAGCTTGTTTTGGTCCATTCTTTTAGTGGTAATTTTTCTGTCATGTGTACCTAGTAATAAAAAAAAGTGTAGCTGATTTTTTAAATCGAATTTTTTTATGTGAAGATTTAACTGATTTAATTTAACATCTTTACTGATATGTTTGACTTTTGCCTGCCATTTCACTGCATATTTTCTACTTACAGCTTTCATTTTCCTTTGAGTAGTGATAGAAACAAATTGATTTGTTAATACTAGGTAGTGAATCAACAAATTGACTGGTCAATTTGCTTTATTCCTTTTATAACCTCATGGATTGAAAAAATGCATNATATTTTCTACTTACAGCTTTCATTTTCCTTTGAGTAGTGATAGAAACAAATTGATTTGTTAATACTAGGTAGTGAATCAACAAATTGACTGGTCAATTTGCTTTATTCCTTTTATAACCTCATGGATTGAAAAAATGCATGCATATAATATAAAAATGTATTCAAATTTCATTTCACTCCCAAAGAAGGGCAATGCCAAATGTTCAAACTGCCATACAATTGTGCTCATTTCACATGTTAGCAAAGTAATGCCCCAAATCCTTCAAGCCTGGCTACCGTAGTACATGAACAAAGAACTTCCAGATGTACAAACTGGATTTGGAAAAGGCAGAGGNTGCATGCATATAATATAAAAATGTATTCAAATTTCATTTCACTCCCAAAGAAGGGCAATGCCAAATGTTCAAACTGCCATACAATTGTGCTCATTTCACATGTTAGCAAAGTAATGCCCCAAATCCTTCAAGCCTGGCTACCGTAGTACATGAACAAAGAACTTCCAGATGTACAAACTGGATTTGGAAAAGGCAGAGGAACCAGAAATCAAATTGCCAATATCTGTTGGATCATAGAGAAAGCAAGGTAATTCCAGAACAACATCTACTTCTGCTTCATTGACTACACTAAAGCCTTTGACTGTGTGGACCACAACAAACTGTGGAAAATTCTTAAAGAGATGTAAATACCAGACCACCTTACTTGTCTCCTGAGAAACCTATATGCAGATCAAGAAGAAACAGTTAGAACCAGACATGGAACAACAGACTGGTTTAAAGTTGCGAAAGGAGTATGTCAAGGCTGTATATTGTCACCCTGTTTATTTAACTTACATGCAGAGTACATCATGAAAAATGTCAGGTTGGATGAATCATAAACTGGAATCAAGATTGCCAGGAAAAATATCAACAACCTCAGATATGCAGATAATACCACTCTATTTGCAAAAAGTGAAGAAGAACTAAAGAGACTCTTGGTGAGGGTGAAAGAGGAGAGTGGAAAAAGCTGGCTTAAAACTCCACATTCAAAAAACTAAGATTATGGCAAGAAGGTGGGGGAAAAGGGGAAACAGTGGCAGATTTTATTTCCTTGGATTCCAAAATCACCGTGGACAGAGATTGCAGCCATGAAATTAAAGATACTTGCTCCTTGGAAGGACACCTATGACAAACATAGAGAGAGTATTAAAAAGTGGAAACATCACTTTGCCGACAAAGGTCCATATATTCAAAGCTATAGTTTTTCTGGTAGTCATGTACGGATCTGAGAGTTGGACCACAGCGAAGACTGAGTGTCTAAAAAATTGATGCTTTCAAATTGTGGTGCTGGAGAAGACTCTTGAGAGTCCCTTGGATAGCAAGATCAAACCAGTCAGTACTAAATGAAAACAACTTTGAATATTCATTGGAAGGACTGATGCTGAAGCTAAAGCTCCAATATTTTGACCACCTGATTCGAAGGGCCAGCTTGTTGGAAAAGACCCTGATGCCAGGAAAGATTGAGGGCAAGAGGAGAAGGGGGTGACAGAAAATGAGATGATTGGATGGCATCATTGACTCAATGGACATGAGTTTGAGTAAACTCTGGGAGATAGTGAAGGACAGGGAAGTCTGGTGAGCTACAGTCCATGGGGGTCGCAGAGTTGGACACGTCTTAGGAACTGAACAGCAGCATAATATATATAAACCTTCAACCATAGACTGCTATAATTCAGCCCTCCTATTAAATTATGGCCATCATATTTTAATACCTAAGAAATATTTGTAGTTACCAATTACTCTTTATCACAGCAGTCTGTTCATATTTTATGTATGTACTATTCTTTGTTTTTTTTTCTGATATTAAGTATAAACTGAATTTTCATTCTATTTTTGTTACTGTTTTACTGTTACCTTTATTTTGTCTGGAGTTACTGTTTCAATTTCACTTTTGTTCTTTTCCATATTACTTACTTTGAAAAGTTTTTCTGGCTGTTTTACTTCCCTGCTTCCTACACTGTCTTTTCGTTGATTATCCACCAATAACCCCATGTTTAATTACTCAGATAGAGACCTCTTTAGAATTGTCTACAAGTTCAGCATTTTTCTGTAGCTTTGATAGAAATCACCAATTTTACCACTATAATGATCATCTCCCCTCTTTCCAACCTACCCAAGTCAATCTCCTTCTCTCTCTCTCTCAGAAATTTTAGATTCATCTGCCATTGATCTCTCTGGAATATTTCAGTATATCTGACCTAGTCATGGTAACCTTATTTTTTCCTATTATTCCACTCTTACAGGTATATTTCTTTAATAAATATGTCTTATTTTCAATTTTTAATGGGATTTTGGCAGTCAAAATGAAAGGCAAAAACATGAATTTCATTGGCCAAACTAAAGCAGATTTGAGTTGCTTTTTCTCAGAAAAGCTTTATCTACATTTTACCTTTAGAATAACATATGCAAACCTAAGGTACACTTGCTTCATTTCTTGGGGAAAATAGGTACTTATTCTACTGGCTAGTCTTGAGATTCTAAAAAATAAAGCTAGAGATTAAGATACACATACTCAAGTTTATCTTTAGGGTAGTAGCAACTTTTACAAGAAAACATTGGAAGATTAAAAACTTGTTATCTATGAACTTTTGAAAGGAAAGTCATTTTCATTTGTTTGTTTTCCTTTATGTGCCCAGCACTTAAGAGAGTATAAATTGATGTACTCTTTTAGAAAGAAAATACCTTTACAGTCAATGGATTTTATTTTTTAAAAAATAATCTAGTACAGCAGAAACACAACATTATGCATCAACTATACTCCAATAAAAAATAATTTTTAAAAATCTAGAATTTGTGTAGAAAAATATTTCTCCAGAAATAAATCAAAATAAACACTTTGGGGTTTTCTTTCTCTTTGTTTGGTTTTACTCTATTTTCCAATATTTTTGGTACAATACATTCCAGTTTAAAAAAAAAAAAGTTGAAACTTTCTGGAGATACCAAATAAAATTAATGGCTATATACACTGCTGGTAGAGATCTTGATATCGGTGCTACAAATTTCATTGTCATTCACTTATTACCTTGCTCAGAAAAGGTCACTTGAGGATTCATCAATACAGAGATACAGTGATCTGGAAGCCTGGGCAAATTATTATTTGAAGTCTTGTCCCATTGATTAATGAGTAACAGAAAGTTTAAATTTATTTTTTAGTTAATTTTTAATGGAGTATAGTTGCTTTACAATGTTGTGTTAGTTTCTGCTGTATAGCAAAGTGGATAAGATATACGTATACATGAAGAAGTGAAGTGAAGTCGCTCAGTCGTGTCCGACTCTCTGCGACCCCATGGACTGTAGCCTATCAGGCTCCTCCGTCCATGGGATTTTCCAGGCAAGAGCGCTGGAGTGGATTGCCATTTCCTTCCCCAGGGACTTTCCCGACCCAGGAATCGAACCCGGGTCTCCCGCATTGCGGGCAGACGCTTTACCGTGGGAGCCATTCCTTCCCAGTTAAACCACCACAGAGCACCGAGTAGAGGTTCTCTGAGCTACAAATTAGGTTCTCATTAGTTATCTGTTGTATACATAGAATCAACAGTATATGTATATATATCATTCCCAATCTCCCAATTCATTCCATCACTACCACTTTNTCCTTCCCAGTTAAACCACCACAGAGCACCGAGTAGAGGTTCTCTGAGCTACAAATTAGGTTCTCATTAGTTATCTGTTGTATACATAGAATCAACAGTATATGTATATATATCATTCCCAATCTCCCAATTCATTCCATCACTACCACTTTCCCCACTTAGTGTCCACACTTTTGTCTAATTCCGTGCCTGTTCTTCAAACAAGATCATCTATATCATCTTCCTAGATTCCACATATATGTGTTAATATATGATACTTGTTTTTCTCTTTCTGACTTACTTCCCTCTGTTTGACAGTCTCTAGGTCCATCCACGGCACTACAAATGATCCAATTTTGATTTAATAGGAATTACTAGCAAGGAATCACTTGTCACTGACATCCATCTCGTGACCACCTTATGCACCCTCTTGTTAAGTCACCCAATAGCCATTACCTCTCTGAGCAGAATTAAGTGATGCAAATGATGCTGCCACAAGCCCAGGCTGGTCAGGCAGGCAGAGTTGCTCAGGTCAATTTGTAGCATCCTTTGAAGGAAGCAGTGGGACAGAGTTTCAGGTACCAGTGCCTTGACACAAACTACCAACCACGCTGTCACAGTTCCCCATTCAAGTCTGCAGCATTTCATCTTCTTTGCTCCTTATTGTAATTTTCACCTAAAAGATACAAACTCATGATTTCTCTTAAAGAAATGTATGCTACATCTGTGGTTTGAAATGCTGTTAAGATTATTCAGCATGAACTCACATTTTTAAAACAAAATGCGGTCGTCCCTATTTCCCATTGTGATTTTTAGCTCCATGTATTATTTCCGCCTGAATATTTTTCATGTGTTCTTGGATTTCCCATTTTCTATGAATTTCCATTAGCATTTATGTTATGCTCTTCTAGCTGTTTAGCTTCTTACATGTCCTCCTAGTATTTTGTGGAAGGAAATTTCTCACAATAGAAGCTATATACTCTGGCTTTGCAAAGAACCTGAATTTAGTAACTGTATCAATAACTAAATTACTATTTGCAGGGTTTGGGGGGAAAGTTGGCTTTTTGTATGGCTTCTTAATGAAGAAGTAGGATGATTTTAAGACTTATATTTGGAAAGTGTATCTGGAAATTTACAATAAGCTAGCAACTATCAAAATCCATCATCTAACTTGTCTTCATTATTTCAATGTTTCACTATATTTCACTATTTTATAGTTTAAAGAGAACAAATCAAAAAAAAAAAAAAGCCACTGCATTAATTGCTCTTAGCATGTCTTTGAGCTTTATCAAGAAGCAAATCATTTGCCATACTAACCACTGGCCTTTTTATGCTAGCAAAAAATACAAACAAATTTAGATTGAATGAATAATAGTCAGTACCATAAAGGCCCTTGTTTTTATTATTCAGTGTCAATATTGCAACGGACAAAAAACCAAGGAAGAGAGATTTGATTCATGCCTTTTTTTTCCCAATAAGTTTACAAAATTTCATAATTTTAATCAAATATTGTTCTCAGGATTTCTGTCCCATCTTTAATGCTTTTCTTTTTTGTAGTACCTGAAAGAGCTTCGTAGGTTATAGTTTTTCATTTCATTTGGGACAGGAGGAAGCTCCTCTCTCTGTTATTTGTGTTCTTCATTTCTGTCCTAAAAAGAACTTTCTTGGACAGCAACAGCAAAGAAAAAACCAAACACCACCAACCAAACAGCACTTATTTGCTAAAATGCATCTAATTTCAACCAAACAGCACTTATGTGCTAAAGTACATCTAATTTCGTATGTATCAGAGCCCAGAAAACACATCTTGCTCTGCCGTGCCTCTAGGTAGATGAACCAACAGTTGGGTTCAACAGAGATGCAGATGTGTTTGCTTTACTGTGCCTGCTATAGAAACATGACTTTTAAAATTATTAGCCAATGATGCCTCATTCGGTACAAGATGCAAGAGAACTTGACTCTGAATAGGAGGAACTTCATAACAATTAGGTATGTACAACAGTGAGATGGATTGCCTCTGTGAGTCATAAAATCTGTCTCCAGGGTGTTAAATAACCTCTTGCTGGAAAAACCTTAGCATTAAGCAAAATCATTATTAAGTGTCTTCTGTTATTTCTCATACACAATCACCATGCCTATGGTGGTGGGTAGAGAAGATAGGGATAGGAAATAAACACTTAGTTTCATGTCAAGAACTCAAAAACTTCACTCTCGCTTAGTGGACAACACAAATAGGTTCAGTGCTGGTACCAGAGGTGGCCAAAACTAATGAACAATAAGAAATGAATCGACCTGGTTAGGATTTAAGTAAAAGCTAGAACATTAGTTGATATCACAAAAATAATACTGTTTTTGAATTAGTGGGGAAGAATTGGAGAAACTATCTTTCAGATAGAAAATTAAGTAAAAAGAAGAAAATGAAAATTATGTTCAAGGAAATCTTGTTCAAGTATATTAAGAAGACAGATCCTATGCATTATTTTTCCTCTTATTCATCTCATTCTATTACGAGAGACAGGAAAATTGCCTAAAACAATTTCCAAAACATCCAAATTTGGGGGCTTTCCCAAAAAATTGCATTAGGGCTAACATACCTCTAGTCTATCTTTACCTCCACCTCCCCAGGCCTCATTCTGTAAAGGACAGAACTACTCTTGTTAATAAAAGTTAATTGATCTCTAAGTAGGATTTGTTACGATTGTTATATTTTGTCCTCATTTTTATTGTATTAATCATGCATAAAATTGTTGACAACGTGATTGAGCACAAATAAAGCAAAGCAATAAATGATTGCTAAATGGGTGAATAAAAGATATGGTTTTATTGTGTTTACAAAAGAAGTCTTTTTTTCCACAGCTTATAGTACCCCCAAAGAAATGTAATCAAAACACAATAGCCATTACCTGCTACAATCCCTTGTACTTTGAAAAATTAATTAGTTCTAAAATGGTGTGTGTTAGTTACTCAGTCATGTCTGACTCTTTGTGGCCCCATGGACTGTAGCCCACCAGACTCCTCTGTCCACCAAATTCTCTAGGCAAGAATACCGGAGTAGGTAGCCATTTTCTTCTCCAGGGGATCTTCCTGACCCATGGATCAAACCCTGGTCTCCTGCATTGCAGGTGGATTCTTCACCACATGAGACACCAGGGGAGTCCTTAAAAAATGGTATATTGATATCATAAATACAGGAAAAATACTGCACATCTGATTATGGTTTGTGGTACTCTTTTCCAGTTTTAAAAAAATAGCTTGTTTTCCTTAAAGTAGCTGGCCTTTGAAATCATACTTTGATGGCCACAAAAGGGTGTTAGTTTACATAGGAGCCAGACATTCAATGCTGACTTCAGAGGTTAACTATTGAAGGGTGGGTCAATAGAAGCTTGCGTATGAGAATGCTATAATAAAAGCAAGTCACAGAGATTAGATTCTCATTAGGAAACCCTCCGTCTTTTTATAATCTCTGTGAAACATTGTTTTGAGTAACCTTTGAAATTCTGATGGGGAAAAAGCAAACCAGGCTTTGGCTGACATTTACAGCAAAATCAGATCCTTCGTCACAACTGGAGTGTGTGTAATGAGTGGACGTTTTAGGGTAGACAATGGAGAGGGCTCTTCACGTCTGTTTTACATCAGCTAATGCTGGCAGGTAATGCACTCACTGCTGCCACTGTTTTGTTAAGAAGGAAGAATGCACTGTAAATCCCCTTAAAATTAAAAATAAGGAACCAACTCTCACCTCCCCCAACATGAGTTCATTCCAGTAAAACGACTCCTTTTAGAAAAGCTGAGGAAGGTTTCAGATCCACACCTTTCTCCACCCAATTACTGGAAGTCTTTTATTTTTTTTCCCCTCTGTGGGCTTCATGGTGACAGTCCTAGAGTGGAATGTGAATGCCTTTTCTATAACTCAAGTAATGAATCATACCAGATTTGTGAATAATGCCTGAGCTCAATAGGAGACAGGCAAACAAGTCAGGGAAACCCATGTGAAGATAACTTCGATCCTTGACTGAATCAGAGGAGATTGTTTACCGTCAACTTGTGCATCAAAGGCAGCTGGGAATTCAAGGTGAATTCACATTGCCCCTAAACATTACAGTTAGACCCTGAACACAAATCCATTCCCTGTATTTCTAAGTCAAAGTAGTTACATTACCCATTTGATTTTTTCAAGTGTTTGGCTAGTTCTAATTAGAAGACCATAAGTTCTAGGTGAAAATATGAGAGATAATAATCAACAAATTTTGGAGTGAAAAAAATGAAATCCTCTATACAGCAAGCTGCCATTCCAAAGCCACCTCTGAATAATTTCAAGGACACAACAGAAAAAAAGATAATTGTCTTGCAAAACAAATGAAATAAGTTCCATCCAGTTGATTTTAAAGGGCCGTGGGTGTTTGTCTGTGTGTGTGTGTGTGTTAGTCGCTCAGTCATGTCAAACTCTTTGTGATCCCATAGACTGTAGTCTGCCAGGCTCCTCTGTCCATGGGTTTCTTCAGGCAAGAATACTGGAATGGGTTGCCATTTCCTACTCCAGGGGATCTTCCCGACCCAGAGATTGAACCCAGGGCTTCCACATTGCAGGCAGATTCTTTACTGTCTGAGCCACCAGGGAAGAACTTTAAAGGGCTGAGGAAGTCCAATAACAATCTCTGGTGTAATTCCAATTTTTCAAACTTTAGGCAAGGATATTTTGATGCTAAAATAAACAGTTAATTTTCTTTAAAATTTCATACAACAAAACCAGGGATATGTGCATTTTTATCATCGTTTGAAATGTAGCCTTAAAAAGGCAACTCTGGCTTTATCTACTTAGCACACAGCAACTTTCTATAATGATGATAAAATTAAAAAGTAAATGCATGGAGGTAATCACTAATTTATACTTGGTTTCCAGTTTTTGTTTTTACCAGACTTGGATGGATTGATAAGTTATCAAGCTTCATAATCCTAGGTAGCATAAAGAATAGACAGAAATGTTCAAGAAATCAAAGAACATTAACCATTCCCTCTATGTTTTGCTCTCTGTTTGGAAGGGATTTTTATTATTCTGAAGGGATATATGTGGGCTAGTCTGTCTCGCTTATACTGAGGCAGGAGGTAGATGTTCCCCCACCCCCAGCATAAAGCGATTGGAGATTCATTCCCTCTGGACCAAAACTCCAAGGTGAGAATAGTGGGACAATTAAGACTGGAGGCTGAACCCTGCCCAAACCGCATATTTCTCTTTCTTGGAGTCATGAGTTATCCCTGACCACGCATGTGCAGAAAGGCTTCTTGGCGGTCAAAGAGGAGTGAAGCTAATGATGCTCTACCCATACACCTTTTCAGCAGAATCCACCTTGGCTAAGAGATGTGTGTACACACATGGGAGGATCCTGCTGCTGCTGCTGCTAAATCACCTCAGTCGTGTCCAACTCTGTGCGACCCCATAGACGGCAGACCACTAGGCTCCTCTGTCCCTGGGATTCTCCAGGCAAGAACACTGGAATGGGTGGCCATTTCCTTCTCCAATGCATGAAAGTGAAAAGTGAAAGTGAAGTCGCTCAGTCATGTCCGACTTTTAGCGACCCCATGGACTGCAGCCTACCAGGCTCCTCCGTCCATGGATTTTCCAGGCAAGAATACTGGAGTGGGGTGCCATTGCCTTCTTCAGGGAGGATCCTGAGATATACCAAATATGGACTGTGAACTCGTCAAATCAAAATGATTGGCCAAAGAAAAACTGAAAGAAATGACCTATAAAAGCGATTCAAACTACCATCGGGGTGCTAATCAGAAACTTTCCTTCTGAGTCTGCCTGTGTATCTATCTACACATACTGTATTATTTTTTCCTCCTAATAAATACTTTGTTTCACTACTTTCCATCCTTACGGGAATTCTTTTGCTGCAAAGCCAAAGTGCCAGGGCCTTGTCACTAACCACTGGCCTAGTGGCTAGGGTTTGGCGCTCTCACTGCCATATGACCTGACTTCAATCTCTGGCTGGGGAACCGAGGCCTCACTTCAAGCTGCTGCAGGCTGAGGCCACCCAAGATCAAGACCATCTCATGTATTAGGACAGGAGTCCTTTAGAACAATAATGACTACTAATGACTACTATTTATTGGGATCTTAATACATTCAAGGCAAAGTATGAATAGAGTACCTACATTAATGCATTTATTTCTTAGATGGGATCCTGAGAAATGGATCTTACTCTTATCTTCAGTTGAAGATAAGGAAGCAGAATTAGAAACCCTAAGTAAATTATCAAAGAAAATAAAACAAGGTGACAAAATAAGGGATAAAGCAAGAATTCAAACCCAGGTTCATCGGATTAGAGGGTCTCTGGTTTTAACTACTACAATGTATTATCTATATACTGCTGTAGTATTTGGTTCCTTAGGATGAGCAAATTAAGGGATATATATGAAAAGAGTGTACTCTAGATACAGAATATATTTGAGGAGATAAAGATAATCCAATTTTACTAGAGTGAAAGTAATAGGTAGTAATAGAAAAA
The DNA here is from genome assembly GCA_006410635.1 of Cephalophus harveyi. Taxonomy (NCBI): domain Eukaryota; kingdom Metazoa; phylum Chordata; class Mammalia; order Artiodactyla; family Bovidae; genus Cephalophus; species Cephalophus harveyi. The sequence continues at coordinate 24,144 of SJYT01011984.1, forward strand.
ACGGAAAAGATATCCTGGTATCTAAATGACTAACAATGCATACGGCTATGAAGAATTGGTCACAAAGCATCTATCCATTTGTTTCCAATCCCAAATATCTGAGTGTTTCTTAACTATCCTAAGTCCCCACAGAGGACGTAAGGATGACACTGACAGGGTCACTCCCTGACCTGCCAGTGCCAGGTTATAGGGGATAATTTGCTAATGCCTTTAGAGGGGGACGAGCAAACTGACAGAGAAACCACTTCTGCATGAGAAATGTGACATGTCGCCTGCACTAAAAGGACATTAGATTAAAAAAGAAAAAGAAGAGACTAAAAGCTAAGTACAAATAAGACCGAACAAATTCAAACATGAATGGTATTGAGGACCCATAGTCACTTCCAGGAAAGGGAACAACTTGAAATGGAAATTATCTGCCAAACAATCAAGTAGTAGACTCTGAGACATACTAGAAAAAGATGACGTGATTGTCACTTAGTCGTTCCTGTAAAGGCTGAAGAGTGACTCTTAGAATAATTTCTGTGCCATTTTAACTAATTTCTATTTATAAAAAGCAAAATAAAGAAGTGGATTGGAATGAGTTGTTCAATGGACAGGTCTTGGGGGCGGCAGGGTTGGGGGGACTTCAGGGCATGAAGGGCTGTGCTAAGCCGACTATCCGGAAAGAAAGATAGGGCACAAAACGCAAGTCACTCTTCAGGGCTTCGGGGTGTTAACGGAGAAAGTGCAATAGACACGTAGAGACGGTAATGGATACTCAGAATTGCTTGCCAGGACAACAGGAAGATAACATTGCAGGGCTGGTATCTGAGCTGTGCTTGGAAGAGAGGGCAGGATTAAAGAGATGTAGAGGTAAGAGAGCTTCCAGGTAGAAGAAATCAGTAAAGCCAAACCACCAGAAAGGACAGATGTTTCAAGTGAAACACAATTCTGAGAATATAAAATACATGTTGGGAGAAAGCAAGAATCAAAGTTGAGAGTATGGTAGGAATTGATCTGAAAGGGCCTTAAATAATAACAATGCATTTGGACTTCTTTTTGGCAAATAATTGCCCTAAATCCGTCTTTAAAATCTGATGTGGAAGAAGCACGTTTCTGGGGGAACAGAAAAATGCAATTCGTGCTTGCAGCTAATTAAGTTAACTGAGACGTGCTTTTCAACTAAAGGCACAATTTTGAGTATTTTGATCTGCATGAATATGTGAAATTTAAATAGATCTCAGCTTGTGACAAATAGGTGATGCTGAGCAGAAACTAGATTAGGCTTTTAAGAAACTTAAGTGTGAAAAACACATTTATGAAACTTAGGTGTATTAATTAGCACATGAAATTCAGTATGTGTAGATTCAGTAAAAAAATAAAATAAAATAAAATAAAACCACTGATAATAGATGGATTTCTTTCCAAAAAGGTGAAGAAAAAAAAAAAAAAAATTCAGTGTAGTTCCCGAAAACTAGGGTAAATAATAGACTAGCACACATCAAAGTAAACACAAGTAAAGTTGTAGCCCAAATTGGATATGTAAAGACAAAACAGATAGCTCTGTTTTAGAAGAATATGTGGATCTATGGAGGCTTTCTGGGTGGCACTAGTGGTAAAGAATCCGCCTGCCAATGTAAGAGATGCTGGAGACACAGATTCAGTTCCTGGGTGGGGAAGAGTACCCCCCCTGAAGTGGGGTGTGGCAATCCATTCCTGTATTCTTGCCTGGAGAATCCCATGGACAGAGAAGCCTGGTAGGCTATAGTCCATGGAGTCACAAAGAGTCAGACACAACAGAACGACTAACACACACACACAGAGGTGTTTATATGTGTATGTGAATATACTCACCCATACCCAGCATTATTTCTGCAAAGGCTGGGATTGTTTTATTCTGTAATAATCATCTTACAACAGACAAACAGCATAGAGGAAATGGAAGCCAGATGCTTACATGAAGTCCAGCCAAGGAAAGATGTCCATAACCAATTATTTTGACTACTTATGTATAGGAAAATATGAATTGCCCTCTGTAAGATAAGACTCAAGGTTAATTGGTTTAAAAATTTACATACCCATTAAAATCCAAGACTAAACTAATTTTCCCTATTATTTCCTCAATTAAACCATCAGCAATATAATTTCAAATTTTATGCAGAAGCAATTGTTAGCAAACATTTAAATTTATATTGCAGATGCCACATTAACTTTACAATAATCACGCTGTAATTTATAACTGGGGGTACTATACTTGAAATTAAACCCGAATGTACCAGTCTTCACACTGAGATTCAAATCTTCAGTTCAGTTCAGTTGCTCAGTCGTGTCCAATTCTTTGTGACCCCATGAATCGCAGCACGCCAGGCCTCCCTGTTCATCACCAACTCCCGGAGTTCACTCAGATTCACGTCCATCAAGTCCGTGATGCCATCCAGCCATTTCATCCTCTGTCGTCCCCTTCTCCTCCTGCCTCCAATCCCTCCCAGCATCAGAGTCTTTTCGAATGAGTCAACTCTTCGCATGAAGTGGCCAAAGTACTGGAGTTTCAGCTTTAGCATCATTCCTTCCAAAGAAATCCCAGGGCTGATCTCCTTCAGAATGGACTGGTTGGATCTTCTTGCAGTCCAAGGAACTCTCAAGAGTCTTCTCCAACACCACAGTTCAAAAGCATCAATTCTTCGGCGCTCAGCCTTCTTCACAGTCCAACTCTCACATCCATACATGACTACTGGAAAAACCGTAGCCTTGAGTAGATGGACCTTTGTTGGCAAAGGAATGTCTGCTCACGTACTGCTGAAAACTGGCTTGGAGAATTTTGTGCATTACTTTACAAGCGTGTGAGATGAGTGCAATTGTGCGGTAGTTTGAGCTTATCTTTGGCTGCAAAGAATATAATCAGTCTGATTTTGGTGTTGACCATCTGATGGTGTCCATGTGTAGAGTCTTCTCTTGTGTTGTTGGAAAAGGGTGTTTGCTATGACCAGTGGATTTTCTTGGCAAAACTCTATTAGTCTTTGCCCTGCTTCATTCTGTATTCCAAGGTCAAATTTACCTGTTACTCCAGGTGTTTCTTGAGGTGAGGTGAAGTCGCTCAGTCGTGTCCGACTCTTTGCCACCCCGTGGACTGTAACCTACTAGGCTTCTCCGCCCATGGGATTCTCCAGGCAAGAATACTGGAGTGGATTGCCATTTCCTTCTCCAGGGGATCTTCCCGACCCAGGGATCGAACCCGGGTCTCCCGCATCAGAGGCAGACGCTTTAACCTCTGAGCCACCAGGGAAGCCCAGGTGTTTCTTGACTTCCTACTTTTGCATTCCAGTCCCCTATAATGAAAACGATATCTTTTTTGGCGTTAGTTCTAAAAGGTCTTGTAGGTCTTCATAGAACCGTTCAACTTCAGCTTCTTCAGCATTACTGGTTGGGGCATAGACTTGGATTACTGTGATATTGAATGGTTTGCCTTGGAGACAAACAGAGATCATTCTGTCGTTTTTGAGATTGCATCCAAGTACTGCATTTCGGACTCTTTTGTTGACCATGATGGCTACTCCATTTCTTCTGAGGGATTCCTGCCCGCAGTAGTAGATATAATGGTCATCTGAGTTAAATTCACCCATTCCAGTCCATTTTAGTTCGCTGATTTCTAGAATATCGATGTTCACTCTTGCCATCTCCTGTTTTACCACTTTCAGTTTGCCTTGATTCATGGACCTGACATTCCAGGTTCCTATGAAATATTGCTCTTTACAGCATTGGACCTTGCTTCTACCACCAGTCACATCCACAATTGGATAAGACTCTACACATGGACATCACTAGATGGTCAACACCGAAATCAGATTGATTATATTCTTTGCAGCCAAAGATGGAGAAGCTCTATACAGTCAACAAAAACAAGGCCAGGAGCTGACTGTGGCTCAGATCATGAACTCCTTATTGCCAAATTCAGACTCAAATTGAAGAAAGTAGGGAAAAACAGTAGTAGACATAATGGTCATCTGAGTTAAATTCACCCATTCCAGTCCATTTTAGTTCGCTGATTCCTAGACTGTCGACGTTCACCCTTGCCATCTCTTGTTTGACCACTTCCAATTTGCCTTGATTCATGGACCTGACATTCCAGGTTCCTATGCAGTATTGCTCTTTACAGCATCAGATCTTGCTTCTATCACCAGTCACATGCACAACTGGGTATTGTTTTTGCTTTGGTTCCATCCCTTCATTCTTTCTGGAGTTATTTCTCCACTGATCTCCAGTAGCATATTGGGCACCTAATGACCTGGGGAGTTCCTCTTTTGGTATCCTATCATTTTGCTTTTTCATACTGTTCATGGGGTTCTCAAGGCAAGAATACTGAGTGACTTGCCATTCCCTTCTCCAGTGGACCACATTCTGTCAGACCTCTCCACCATGACCCACCCGTCTTGGGTTGCCCTGCAGGCATGGCTTGGTTTCATTGAGTTAGACAAGGCTGTGGTCCTAGTGTGATTAGATTGACTAGTTTTCTGTGAGTATGGTTTAAGTGTGTCTGCCCTCTGATGCCCTCTTGCAACACCTACCATCTTACTTGGGTTTCTCTTACCTTGGGCGTGGGGTATCTCTTCACAGCTGCTCAAGCAAAACACAGCCGCTGCTCCTTACCTTGGGCAAGGGGTATCTCCTTACCGCGCAGTTCCTGACCTTCAACGTGGGATAGCTCCTCTAGGCCCTCCTGCGCCTCTGCAGCCACTGCTACTCGGGTTGCTCCTCCTGGTGCCGCCCCTGGCCTCCGGCTCCGGGTGGCTCCTCAGGGTCACTGCCCCTGGCCTTGGGCACAAGGTGGCTTCTCTCGGCCGTCCCTGACCTCGGATGCGGGATCGCTCCTCCCGGCCGCCGCCCTGTACTTGGACACGGGGTGTCTCCTCCCAGCACCACTGACCTCGGACGCAGGGTAGTTCCTCTCAGCTGCCGCCCCTGACCTCAGACACAGGGTAGCTCCTCTCAGCCGTTCCTGCACCGTCGCAGCCTGGCACTCTAGGCCGCTGCCCCGACCTCGGACGTGGGGTAGCTCCTCTCGGCCGAGCTTAGTGCGCCGGCTCTCGCAGCCGCCTGCGCTTAGTGAAAGAGCAATATTGCATAGGAACCTGGAATGTCAGGTCCGTGAATCAGGCAAATTGGAAGTGGTAAAACAGGAGATGGCAAGAGTAAACGTCGACATTCTAAGAATCAGCGAACTAAAATGGACTGGAATGGGTGAATTTAACTCAGATGACCGTTATGTCTACTACTGTGGGCAGGAATCCCTCAGAAGGAATGGAGTAGCCATCATGGTCAACAAAAGAGTCCGAAATGCAGTACTTGGATGCAATCTCAAAACGACAGAATGATCTCTGTTTGTCTCCAAGGCAAACCATTCAATATCACGGTAATCCAAGTCTATGCCCCAACCAGTAACGCTGCAGAAGCTGAAGTTGAACAGTTCTATGAAGACCTACAAGACCATTTTCTTGGCTTAGGTCAGCTACTTTAATCCTGATCATCTGAAGCCCATTTCCTTCAAGAAGCTTCCCTTGCTATTCCAGGGATTTCCCTGACTTCTCCCCACCTCTCCTGTTTCACTATACCTGGGTACCTACTGCTATTTCAGTATTTGTACAATATTTGTTCTTTTCTGTCTGACTTATTTCGCTTAACATAATGCCCTCCAAGTCTATCTGTATTGCTGCAAATGATGAGATTCTGTTTTTTTTTTATGGCTGGTAGTATTCGTCTGTTGATGGATACTTAGGTTGCTTCCATATCTTGACAATTGTAAATAACGCTGCTATGAACATTGCAGTGTGTGTATCTTTTCAAAGTAGTGTTTTGCCTTTTTTTTCAGATATATACTCAGGAGTGGAAGTGTTGAATTGTATGGTAGTTCCATTTTTATTTTTTTGAGAAACCTTCATACTATTTTCCATAGTTGCTGCACCAATTTACATTCCTACCAACCATGTACAAGGGTTCCCTTTTTTCCACAACCTTGCCCACATTTATTATTTGTGCTCTTTTTGATGATAGCCATTGTGACAGCTGTGAGGTGATATCTTATGGTGGTTTTGATTTGCATTTCCCTGATGATTATCAACGTTAAGCGTCTTTTCTTGTGCCTGTTGGCCACCTGCATTTCCTCTTTGGAAAAATGTATGACAGTCTTTTTAAAATACACTAGAATTCCCTGAACAGATCAAATACCCAAACACAATATAACAGGGGAATAACTTAAACAGAATATGGGGTACCTCTAATGGAGAGTGTTCCCCACCTCCACAATCTAAATAACCCAGCTAAAATATGCTGCTACAGATGGACTTTAAAATTTTGGCTCTCACTATGTTAATGACAGATATAACTGATATTCATAGAGCTTAAACGATTTGTCCAAAGGCAAACAGTCAATGAGAGACAAAGAAGGATTGAGAACCAGACAATTAAGCCTTATAAGCATTATAAGTTAAAAGCAAGGGTTTTGTAATCAGATTGGCATGGGCTAAAATCCCAGATATGCCAGTGCTACTCAGGTGATTATGAGCAAGTCCTATTTTCCTTATCCATCAAAGGGTAGATCTATGTATGGTAGCTGTTTTCATAAATAGGTAAGCAGAGAATGGAGCCCAAACTCATCACAAAATATGCATCCAATAAATATTAACCATACATATTCTTCATATTTTAAAACTCAGTCCTTGATTTTACAACATCATGAGTTCCTTTCCTCTAAATTTAAGGAGCCAATTAATACTTATTGACAAATATAATTTTAAATGTACTCATACTGAAAACTTTCAGCATAGTTTTGGATCCTAAAGATAAACTGATAGAAACACAATTCATGAAGTCAAGCTGTTGAACAACTGGGCAGTGCCTTGGTCAAACTGGGTCAGTCCACAATAATTATCAAATATCTACTGTGACAAGGCATTCAACTGTACTGTTGCCCTCAAGAAGATTTCTTTCACAGGTTATACTTGACTTTACAAATTCTTTCTTCTAAAACAAAGAAATGTTTTGAAAAAGGGTGCTCTAATTCTGGATAGGGCTTTGAAAATACTTAATAATATAATCTGATATCTGAAAATATGAAAAGTGTAAGAGACACCTGTAGAACATTATCTGTCTACAGATATCTATAAATGGAATCTCAAAGAAAAGTGAAAATGGATGTGGTGGTATTTGAAAAGATGAAGGCTAAGATTTTTCAAAACTTATGAAAAATATCAGCCTGCAGATTTAAGAATCTCAGTAAACCCTAGACACATCGAGTACAAAGAAAACCATGTGTAGTCATCTCATATTCAAACTATTAAGAATCAAAGATGAAGGGACAGTCTTAAAAGCAGGAAGAGGAAAAGTACACATTATATTCAAGGGAATAATGTTAGCAGTGATGGCTAGATTCTTATGGAAAATAATGAAAGCCAAAAAAAAACTTTAATGTGCTAAAAGAAAAATAATCTGTCAACCTAGTATTCTATGCCTAATAGAAATATCCTTCACAAAGGAAATTAAAATTGGACACCTTAGACAAACAAGCTAGAGAACTTGTCACTCAAAGAAAACAAATAGCAAGTTACAGATTTAAGCCTAATCATAACAATAACTGCATTAAATATAAATAGATCAATTAATCTTTTTTAAAGAGTAGATAAAAAATAAGATTCAATTATAAGATATTAAAAATGCATTTTAAATATAAAAAATTGAGAAAGTTTGAAATTAAAAAATAGAAAAGATTATAATCTATCAAAACTAACATAAGAAAGAAAATGTTTATTTTTTATATACTTTATTTACAAGAGACAAAGTCAATTTTAAGAAAGTCAAATCTACTGAGGAAATCATAATGGAAATTATAAAATATTTCAAACTGAATAATAATGAAAGCACAACATTAAAATTTGTAGGATGTGGGTAAAACTCTATACAGAGGGAAATGTTAAATGTATAAAAATTTATATTACATAAAAATCAATAATCAAATTTTCCTGCTTAGGAAGCTGGAAAAAGAAGAGAAAATGATATACAAATAAAGTAGAAGTTAGGAAACAATAAATAGAAATTGATGATATAAAAAACATGAAAAATAGGGAAATAGCAATGAAACCACAAAATGGATCTTTGAAAATAATAATACAATTTTTTAATCTAAAGAGATGAATCACCAATATGAGGAATTAAAAGGGAGATATTATAGACACTAAAGACTTTAAAAGGAGAATAAAAATATTATGAATAACTTTATCATATTTGACAACTTAGAAATAAGGATGAATTTCTTATAAAGCATAACTTTCAAAGCAGACATTAGAAGAAATAGAAAATATGAACAGTTTTATGCCTATTAATGGAGACGGCAATGGCACCTCACTCCAGTACTCTTGCCTGGAAAATCCCATGGATGGAGGAGCCTGGTAGGCTGCAGTCCATGAGGTCGCTAAGAGTCGGACACGACTGAGAGACTTCACTTTCACTTTTCACTTTCATGCATTGGAAAAGGAAATGGCAACCCACTCCAGTGTTCTTGCCTGGAGAATCCCAGGGACGGGGGAGCCTGGTGAGCTGCCGTCTATAGGGTCACACAGAGTCGGACACAACTGAGGTGACTTAGCATGCCTATTAAGGAAGTTGAATTCCTTACTTCAAACTTCTTACAAAGACAACTCCAGGTACAAATGGTAGAAATAATGCTAAACGCTTTGAGACATAAAGCGGGGTGGTGGGGGAGAAATAGAGGAGGAAAGGGAGAGCACAATTTCAAAAAGACTACTTTCAGGAAAACAAGGTATCCAGTTCTAGACTGTCAACTCAAAATTCATCTGTACATTCTTATGCTTTTTTTTCTTTACCTTTCCCCTCCATTTCATAGCCATATTTATACATTTACATTTTATCTACCAAAATCTTATCTCATACACTTAACATTTTCTTTCAAATAAGTCTATTGCTTTCCCAAGTTACAATGTTAATGATTTGCTACTTACTGTAAGAAACACCTGGAGTAACAGTAAAATTTGGCCTTGGAGTACAGAATAAAGCAGGGCAAAGGCTAATAGAGTTTTGCCAAGAGAACGCACTGGTCATAGCAAACACCCTCTTCCAACAATGCAAGAGAAGACTCTACACGTGAACATCACCAGGTCAATACTGAAATCAGATTGATTATATTCTTTGCAGCCAAAGATGGAGAAGCTCTATACAGTCAGCAAAAACAAGACTGGGAGCTGTCTGTGGCTCAGATCATGAACTCCTTATTGCCAACTTCAGACTTAAATTGAAAAAAGTAGGGAAAACCGCTAGACCATTCAGGTATGACCTAAATCAAATCCCTTATGATTATACAGTGGAAGTGAGAAATAGATTTAAGGGACTAGATCTGATAGAGTGCCTGATGAACTATGCACAGAGGCTTGTGACATTGTACAGGAGACAGGGAGCAAGACCATCCTCAAGAAAAAGAAATGCAAAAAAGCAAAATGGCTATCTGAGGAGGCCTTACAAATAGCTGTGAAAAGAAAAGAAGCAAAAAGCAAAGGAGAAAAGGAAAGATATACCCTTTTGAACACAGAGTTCCAAAGAATAGCAAGGAGAGATAAGAAAGCCTTCCTCGGTGATCAGTGCAAAAAATTAGAGGAAAACAATAGAATGGGAAAGAGTAGAGATCTCTTCAAGAAAATCAGAGCTACCAAGGGAACATTTCATACAAAGATGGGCACAATAAAGGACAGAAATGGTGTGGATCTAACAGAAGTAGAAGATATTAAGAAGAGGTGGCAAGAATACAAGGAAGAACTGTACAAAAAAGACCTTCACAACCTAGATAATCATGATGGTGTGATCACTCACCTAGAGCCAGACATCCTGGAATGTGAAGTCAAGTGGGCCTTAGGAAGCATCAATATGAACAAAGCTGGTGGAGGTGATGGAATTCTAATTGAGCTATTTCAAATCCTGAAAGATGATGCTGTGAAAGTGCTGCACTCGATATCCAGCAAATTTGGAAAACTCAGCCATGGCCACAGGACTGAAAAAGGTCAATTTTCATTCCAGTCCCTAAGAAAGGCAATGCCAAAGAATGCTCAAACTGTGGGGGCTGGGGGGAAGGGGGGAAGAATTTCAGAGGGAATATTTATTCAGCTGCTTTTATTCTTGTGAACCAATCTGCTATGATTCAAACTATAGGACTTGTCAGATGGTAAATAATCTCTACTTACTTTATCATTTGTAAATTTTCAGGAATTGCTGAGTGAGGATATTTTAGTCCCATATGTTTTTATGTAAAATACTGGGTTAATTTAAAACAGAAGTGAGAAAACTTGCCTTCTATAATGGTGTGACTTCCACCATGGAGTCTCTGCTGACTGCCTATTCCAAACTATCCCCACCACTATTCTGGGCCTCATAATTTTACTATCATCTCCTCTACCAAGTTGTAATTACCCTGTTAGAAATATTTATAACATTGTGGTCAACAGAAAACTCCTTGAAGACAAAGATCTTGTTCACTACTGTATATACTTATATGTCTAATGTCTGGCATGTAGGAGGTAGTCAATAAATATTAGCTGTATGAATAAACAAGTAAAATGTTTTAATCTCTGTATTATTAGCAACTTGCATTCTGCCTTTAAAATTTCCATTTTGTCAAATTTTTTAATCTATTTTTATAATTAAGAAAAATGTGAAATTCTAGGCAAGTTTGGTTTAATTAGAAAATACCTTCTGAGAATTTATAGGTTTCTGTGTCTTTAAGGGAAAATAATTTATATGTTAAAACAGTACTGTCCAACAGAAATATATTGTAAGAGAGAAAGGTAACTTAAAATTTTCTAGTATTCAAATTAAAAAAATTTTTTAATTGTAAAATAAATTTAATTTTCTTAATATATTTTTAGTTAACCAAATATATCCAAGGCATTATTTGAACATGTAATTAATATAAAAAGTTATTGAGATGTTTTACATTCTTTTGTTCATACTGTCTTCAAAAATATTTTTTCCACTCACTGATCATTTCAGTTCAGGCTAACCACATTTCAAACACTCTGTTCTGAATAACACAGAGTTAAAGGAGATCAGTCCTGGGTGTTCTTTGGAAGGAATGGTGCTAAAGCTGAAACTCCAGTACTTTGGCCACCTCATGCGAAGAGTTGACTCATTGGAAAAGACTCTGATGCTGGGAAGGATTGGGGGCAGGAGGAGAAGTAGACCACAGAGGATGAGATGGCTGGATGGCATCACAGACTCAATGGACATGAGTTTGAGTGAACTCCGGGAGTTGGTGATGGACAGGGAGGCCTGGCGTGCTGTGATTCGTGGGGTCGCAAAGAGTCAGACATGACTGAGCGACTGAACTGAACTGAACTGAAGGCAATTTTATATAGACAAGAATAAGATTTCCTTAAAAAATAAATAAATAAACGGCAGTCATAAGTAGAGGGGTAAAAATTACTTACTTCTGATTGGAAAAAGACATCCATAATAATACACATTGAAAGGAAAATACAGAACATGACTTTTCTCTCTTCTGCCTTGTGCCAGGTAGCATCAGAAAGTAAAGACCTCTAAAGAGATTGGCACAGAAACATTTCTGAAGATGTTTAACTTAATTTCAAAGTTTAATGAGAAACTGACACTATAAAAGTGTAGTATCAGAGTGAGACAGAGTGAATATTGCAAATATTCTAATTCTCTTAAGGAATCAGTTGGTAATTATAAGGAAGAAAGAGAGACAGAGACCGTCAGGCCTTTATCAGAAAGAAATGGAGTCACCCATCTCTGCCCCACTTACATGAAGTGGAAAACCAACCAGACCCCGGAGTTCACTGAATCAGTTATGTTGAGACTGTGACTAGTTCACAGCAACTGATGTTTTTCTGAACTCTGAAAAACAGATTGCAAATTGTTGGGAATTTGTCACATACATGCCATGAGTAAAACTGACAGAATGAAAGGTCTTATTACATTGAAAAATCATTAACTCTCATTTCATAGGTTCAGTTCAGTTCAGTTCAGTCACTTAGTCATATCCGACTCTGCAACCCCATGGACCACAGCACACCAGATCTCCTTATCCATCACCAGCTCCTGGAGTTTACCCAAACTCATGTCCATTGAGTCAGTGATGCCATCCAACCATCTCATCCTCTGTCACCCCCTTTTCCTCCTGCCTTCAATCTTTCTCAATTGCTTTCCCTAATGCTTCAATCTTCAAGCATTAGGGTCTTTTCAAATGAGTCAGCTCTTCACATCAGGTGGCCAAAATATTGGCATTTCAGCTTCAACATCAGTCCTTCCAATGAACACTCAGGACTGATTTCCTTTAGGATGGAGTGGTTGGACCTCCTTGCAGTCCAAGGGACTCTCAAGAGTCTTCTCCAACACCACAGTTCCAAAGCATCAATTCTTCATTCCATAGGTAGCTGTGTTTTGAATAAAATGTGGTATATCTTAGCCCCTCACAGTGTGTCTTATTTCCTAGCCCAGCTCTGGGTTTAGGAATTCATACCATAAAATCTAAATCACCATACAGCATTCCATTTTGAGCAAATTACTCACTAAAGACAGAAGGCTTTATGTGCTTGTGGCAAAAAGGAAGCAATGCTTCAAGATCCACTGATTCTCACAGGCCACCAACCTACCTAAATACTCAGGATGAGAGTTCCGTCAGGACCATGCAAGCTGAACTGGATCTCCCAAATTGAGAGAAGCTCCGAATGAGTGTCATCTTACCAGATTACATCTAGATTCCAGTCCACCACATCTGAAGCCAAGACCACATACCCAGTCAAACCAACAAAGAAAGATTGCCAAGAACCTTAGTGTTTGGTCCCTGAATTCTGTCACTATCTGAAGTCAATGCAATGCTTTATTGAACATTTCAGAGCCACATTTCTCCTCCTTCTACTGAAGTGAAATAACAAATTGCTGTAAAAGATTATTATTTTTAATGTATAATGTGATGATTATAATGAACACTGCTGTGTGATATGTATGAAAGTTAGGAGAACAGATTCTAAGAGTTTTCATCATGAGGGAAAAAATTCTTTTTGCTTTTTCTTTTAATTATCTATACGAGATGATGGTGATAATTACAATTATTGTAGCAATCATTTCACAATATCTGTAAGTGATGCTATCTTGCTGTACACTGTAAACTTAGTGATGTATATTAATTATATCACAATAAAGTTGGAAAAAATCATTAAAAAGTTAATATTTAGTCAAGCAATGTCTTTACTTAGATGAGCAGTTATCAAAATACCCTCCAGAACCACCTTTCCTAGGACAATTAGCTATCTATCAAAATGAAACATAAATAATGATATTGCTATTGTTGTGTTAATTGCTTAGTTGTGTCCCACTCTATGCAACCTATGTGACCCCATGGGCTGTAGCTCACCAGGCTCCTCTGTTCATGGAATTCTCCAGGCAAGAATACTGAAACAGGTTGCCATTTCCTTCTCCAGGGGATTTTTCTGACTCAGGAATCAAACCTAGATCCCCCTACATTGCAGGCAGAGTCTTTACCATCTGAGCCACCAGGGAAACCCCCAAATAATATTCTAAGATATCAAAGGGATGTCAGAGGGAAAACACTGATGTCTTTGAAAGAAGCACTGCTGTGTGAAAATGTTGGAAAGTTAAGTTTCCTCAGTGAGTTTTCAGGCATTTCACCCAGTGACTATAAAATGTGTCTGTAATTTAAGAGCCAGCTCCAAGTCAAATTTCTTAATTTTCTCAGAACAAATTAATCTACTCTGCTTTTTCTCATATTTCTTGACTTGGTTTAAAAGTTTGGAGGGTCTTTGCTTGTCTTCATACATGGACTTCTAGAACTGTGATGTTTTTAAAAAATATGGTTTACCTTACATTGGCGTCCATTGCGTAAAGATCAATTTGTTAACTGTGGTGACAGCCTGCCTCTCATGGCACAGGTTCAATAAATGTCAGGAAATGAACAAAGAGAAGAGATACTGGAACATTCTTAGCCTTAATAGACTGAGAAGGTAGTAGTGAACTGAAAGTTAAATTCATTCAGAATAAAGAGGCCTTTAGAGTCTTTTTTTCTGGTTGAGCGATCAGAGCAAATGAATCTAAAACCTAAAATAGAAGTTATTTTATTCTCACAGGTTCTGACATTTTAGTGGTGAGCTGCAAGTTATAAAAACTGCTACTAAAATCCAAATTGTTAGCACCATATGGAAAAGGATCCAGCAATATGTCTTTTATCATTATAATATATATGTGTAGAAAGTCACTGCATTTGAATCATTTCAGAATGCTTTTTTTTTAAATAAGCACAGTGGCAGAAGGGTTGGAATACCAGGGGGTCATACAGCTGATTATAAATAAAGGAATAGCTGCAGACTTCATGCTTGCATTGACTTCACGGCTGCAACCCTAATATGTAGTGAAGTTGGTGAGTTTTAGGAGATGTGTTGCATCTCTTGATCAAATATCTCATGGTTGACTTGTGGCAGGTTACTTAGGAAGAATTTCAGGAATTTGAGCCTTTCTTCAAACCATCATCAGTTGGAACAGGAATTAAATAAGTGGCTTCTGCCCAAGTGAGCTTAGTATTTTCTCACCAAATATAAAATATTTTGGAAACTAAATATCAATATATATTCTCTTTGCTTTCATTTAATAAGGCAATAAATAAGGAATAGAATTTTGAGATCTGAAACTCAATTGCATTTTAAGATAATCAGTAAAATGAAGCATAGGGTAGAACTGCAGAAAGCAAATATAAGTATCAAGAGTAAGTGTGTACATTCAGAAATCTCATTTGATGCTTCACTCTTAAAAGTAACAGTATTTCAGGACTTTCCTGGTAGTCCAGTGGTTAATAATATCCCTTGCAATACAGGGGACTTGGGCTCAATCCCTGGTTGGGGAACGAAGATCCCGCACACAATGGGGCAACTAAGACCTCATGCCATAACTAGAGAAGCCTGCACATTGCAATGAAGACCTAATGTGGCCAAAATTTAAAAAAAAAAATTTTTTTAAACATAATAGCATCTCATTCCTATATAGGTGTAGGGTACAGGATCTGAAACACTTTGGGGATCTCTTCTCCTAACTTTATTGTGCCCATCTTTGTATGAAATGTCCCCTTGAAATCTCTAATTTTCTTGAAGAGATCTCTAGTCTTTCCCATTCTATTATTTTCCTCTATTTCTTTGCATTAATCACTTGGGAAGACTTTTTTATCTCTCCTTGCTGTTCTTTGAAACTCTGCATTCATATGGATGAATTCACATGGAAGAATGAAAGTCTTTCCTTTTCTTCTTTGCCTTTGGCTTTTCTTCTTTTCTCAGCTGTTTGTAAGGCCTCCTCAGACAACCATTTTGCCTTTCTGCATTTCTTTTTCTTTGGGATTGTTTTGCTCACTGCTTTCTGTACATCACAAACTTCCATCCATAGTTCTTCAGGCACTCTGTGTGTCAGATCTAATCCCTTGAATTTACTTGTCACTTCCACTGTATGATCATAAGGGATTTGATTTAGGTCACACCTGAATGGTCTAGTGGTTTTCCCTATTTTCTTCAATTTAAGTCTGAAATTTGCAGTAAGGAATTCACGATCTGAGCCACAGTCAGCTCCTGGTCTTGTTTTTGCTGACTGTATAGAGCTTCTCTATCTTTGGCTACAAAGAATGTAATCAATCTAATTTCAGTATTGCCCATCTGGTAATGTCCATGTGTAGAGTCATCTCTAGTGTTGTTGGAAGAAAGTGTTTGCTATAACCTCCTAACTTAGTATATACTTTGGGCTAGATTCCTAGCCACCATTATTTTTAAATGAGAACAATATCTAGAAGTTGGGAAGTTATGGGGAAGTTGTTAGATGTAGTGGTAGCTGATAGGGAATAGATTCAGAGAATTGGACCATAAAGAAGGCAGGGTGCCAAAGAATTGATGCTTTCAAATTGTGGTACTGGAGAAGACTCTTGAGAGTCCCTTGGACTGCAAGGAGATCCAACCAGTTCATCCTAAAGGAGATCAACCCTGAATATTCATTGGAAGGATTGAAGCTGAAGCTGAAGTTCTAATACTTTGGCCACATGAGGCAAAGAGCTGACTCATTGGAAAAGACCTGAGGCTGGGAAAGATTGAAGGCAAAAGGAGAAGTGGGTGACAGAGGATGAGATGGTTGAATGGCATCACCAACTCAAAGGACATGAGTCTGAACAAACTCCAGGAGATAGTGAAGGACAGGGAAGCCTGGCGTGCTCCAGTCCTTGGGGTCGCAAAGAGTCAGACATGACTGAGTGACTGAACAACTGCGTTGGCTACATGTTGGAATCACTGGGGAGCTTTTAAAATACCAATATCTGACTCTCAACTCAGAAATACATCACAAGCTCTGAGAGTGAAACCTAGGCAATAGCATCTTTTAAAAGCTCTCAAATCGACTCCACTTTTCAGCTTAGATTGAAACATACTGTGTTAAATTAATTCATCGAGCTAGTTAGTAATATGAGAATAAAATGAAGGCCTGTGTCACTGCAAAGCCCGAGTTTGCCCCAAGGACTTCCCACAGAGCCTCCTTGGGCACCCTGAGGACTAGGACCAACGTCCTCGCACACACATAGGGCCACCCACATCAACCAGCCACTGGCCCTGGGGAAAATTATAATTACTTGATCTTCCCCCATCAATTTCATCATCCCTATCATTGTAAGACAATTTCCGGACCAGTATAGGACAACATACACAGTACTTACCAGAACTATTTTCACACTCTATGAGGTCATGGGAAAATACTTTGTACATCAAGATTCTGCTGTCTCCTACACATGATTCTTTCCTACCAAAACATTTGTTTATCATTTCTGCAGACATCGTGAGCAGGATTTCATGGGGTGGTTAAATGCTTCTAACTTAAAAGTGTATTATTCAGGAGTGTCATATAGTAACCGTGGGAGAATGCTGAGAATGGAAAAGCTGTGATGCTTTTATGTAATAGTATAAAACTTTCCATATGATGGAAATTCAAAATCAGGCAGTCAAATCACTAAAGGGTGAAAACAAGGAGTCTAATTAACTTTTTCAAAGAAACAAGTTATACCATTTCTAGCAATAGTTTGCTTTGAAATATTTGTTGCAAAGTTATATTTCTAAAGTTAAACAATTTTGGGTCCTACAGTGTTCAAAGTCTCATGGAAATAGCCTCAAAAGAATTTCCTGAGAGTTAGATTTGGAGATTTTCAGTTTCTCACTTATACTTTTCTACAGTTTACAAGGTTGTGCTATGAGCATAATCAAGTCCATTAAAAAGACTATAAAAATAAAAAGTATGTTTCAACCACAGATATATTGATAGATTTTTCTCTTGGTATCACCCCAATTAGGGAATCAGAATGAAAATGACCAATTACATGTTTTATCATTAGTTAAATCATTCCATTAAATCATTGTATTACTATGTTTTTCTTCCTTTGCCTCACAATTAATATTTGAGATGAAATTGAAAGAAAGTATTTCTTCCATAAAGAGTCAAAAAGCCTCTACCATTGCGCACACTACCAATCCCGGTGCACACGTCACAAAATTCAACCACTGAGAATCCTCCCAAAGACCAACCTACTTGATCTTTGTCTCCACGGTGTTCACATCCAACTCACTCCTATCTGTTTGGCAGGACCGAGAGACACTATCAAAATACATGTGACCCAAGAGTCCCCCACAGCATCAGAGGGATTGTGTCATCATCCTTGAGCCCTGTACCCAACGCCAACTGCAGTGGCGCAACCTGACCAGCTCTCCCCATAAACAAGAGCTGTCTGCAATTGTGGAGAGCTGGGAGAATTATCTAGAGCCAACTTGACTTGCTGGATACTTTAAAAAATACACGGAAAGATTTCCTAGTGAAGGGGAGTTATCTGTGTGTTCCCAGACAGCAGGGTGGTTTCTGGCACCCACTGATGGCTTTCTGGTTGTAATCAGACACAGAAAGACAAATATCATATGATATCACTTATATGTGGAATCCAAAAAAGGGAAGTAGACTCGCAGATGTAGAAAACAAACTTATGGCTACCATGGCCTAAGAGGGAGAGGGATAAATTGGCAGATTGGGATTGACATATACGTGTTACTATATTTGAAATAGATAACTAATAAGAATCTACTATATAGCAGGGAACTCTACTCAATACACTGTAATGGCCTATATGGGAAAAGAATCTAAAAAGTAGAGTGGATATAGGCAAGTGCATGCATGCTAAGTCACTTCAGCCTTGTCCAACTCTTTGCAACTCTATGGACTGTAGCCTGCAAGGTTCCTCTGTCCATGGGATTCTCCAGGCAAGAATACTGGAGTGGGTTGCCATATCCTCCTGGAGACCTTCCTGAAGCAAGGATTGAACCTCCATCTCCTACATTGACAAGTAACTGAGCCGCTGCTGAACCACCAGGCTATGTTACAAATATGATGTATACTATAATAGGTGAGACAGATGCTTCTCATTGGTGAAATAAATGGGCAGATTATTATATAAAATAGCGATGCTACCTTAGAAAAGGGTAAAGATCATTTAGTGTGCATTCAGAGAACGACTGAAACAGTAAGGTTCTCTAAAAACCCTCCAGCAGATGACTAAAGAAATGAAAAATACTACAAGAAAAGACTCAGAGACATACAAAATCTCTCCATGGGTAAAGACTGGAATTTTTCTGTAATGTCAAGAGAATCAATAAATGGGAATTTACAGTCAGGTGTGTTTATAAAAGATGTCCAAGGAGAGAATGGGGTTCTTCAAAGATGTATTTCATTACCTGGTTGAAATTATCATATAGCAAGGGTGATGAAGAAGCTAACGCAGGTATTGAAACATACAAAATCTCTTCATGGGTAAAGACTGGAATTTTTCTGTAATGTCAAGAGAATCAATAAATGGGAATTTACAGTCAGGTGTGTTTATAAAAGATGTCCAAGGAGAGAATGGGGTTCTTCAAAGATGTATTTCATTACCTGGTTGAAATTATCGTATAGCAAGGGTGATGAAGAAGCTAACGCAGGTATTGAAGGCATCTGAGAATTCTCTTTTCTATTAGTATGAATCTAAACTCAAACTTAAGTCCTTTTAAACAATGGCTATTCATAGCTATTTCCACTATTACACTAAGAGAAAACAATACCTTCTGGCAGGACTAACAAGTCTGTATGGCTGACGGGCCAGTCTCATCCGATTGGTTAAAAAGACAATTCATGCTTTTACAACCCGAAGCGACAGCATAGGCAAAGGATGCCAATTTGCTTATTGATGACCATCCTCTGGCAAAAGGAATTAAACTTTAATTATCACAGATAATTAAAGTAGATATCTGTTTTCTCATACAAAAGGAATTCAGAAAATAATTCTAAGATAAGAAGTATATTTTTATCTCCATTTCTCTTAGAGGGAACCACATGTTTAAATCACATCCTAATAATCACTGACTCATCCAACTATTTGTTCTTTTAGCTTGGTGGTGCCCCACTTCTGTGACATTTTAGTAAACCTTGCCTCATAGAACAAACACACTGCACAGCCCACTAGAACTCTAGAATGAGACATAATGCTGACAAATCAAAATCACTTATTCTACATTTGCTACAGTAATAAGATTCAAATGAAAGCCTCACGTCTTTGGTTCTCATGAAATTACAATCAATCTTGTAATTATTTTTTTTAATAATTGCTTTTTTCTCTGTAACGATTTAAATTTCAAATTATCACTCCATCAGGACGATAAAACATAAATAATTTCTGTCAATCTTCTTCACATCCTAATCCAAGATTCTGTTTGAATGTTGAATTTTGTCTTTGAGGTACCTATGAAAAAAATTTACTAGGGAAATTAACAGAAGAATAAAATATGGAGCTTACCCTACTTAAGACTTGATTGTTGTTCTTTCTCTAAGTTGTGTCCAACTCTTTGCAGCCTGCCAGGCTTCCCTGTCTTTCATTATCTCCTGACATTTGTTCAGACTCATGTCCTTTGAGTTGGTGATGCTATCCAACCATCTCATCCTCTGTCACTCCCTTCTCTTCCTGACCTCAATCTTTCCCAGAATCAGAGTCTTTTCCACTGAGTCAGCTCTCCCCATTACATGACCAAAGTATTGGAGCTTCAGTTTCAGCATCAATCCTTCCAATGAATATTCAGACTTGATTTCCTTTAGGATTGACTGGCTTGATCTCCTTGTTCTCCAAGGGACTCTCAAAAGTCTTTTCCAATACCACAATTCATTTTTGTTTATCCATGAAAATGATTTCTGAAAGATCGTAGCCTTTCTTTGTTAATCTTTGATAATTCTAATTCTGTGCAATTCTCACAACTATATTTTCTCTGAAGAAGTTAAAATATAGCAATATTCATTCACCTAATGGATTAATGCTCTAATCAAGCATTTCAGTAATTTTCAACTACTGTGTTTGAAAAAATGGGTTTTATTGTAACAGACACCATCATGATTATCCCTTGGTGCAATGACAAGTACCCAACTAACACCATAAAGAACTCCATGTGAAGGGCACTCATATCACAAATGTTAGATTGTTGTGGTTTCAGTAGACCCACCAGAGGCCTCACAAATTTCAGGCACTTCAAGTATAATAAGTCCCCTATATACAAAGAAATTCTGTTCTAAGAGCACATTCACTGAGTCCAATTTGTTCCTAAGTCCTACAAAGTTAGCCTAAGTACCCAATTAACACCATCAACTATATAGTTCAGTTCAGTTCAGTTCAGTCGCTCAGTCGTGTCTGACTCTTTGCGATCCCATGAATCGCAGCACGCCAGGCCTCCCTGTCCATCACCAACTCCCGGAGTTCACTCAGACTCACATCCATCCAGTCGATGATGCCATCCAGCCATCTCATCCTCTGTTGTCCCCTTCTCCTGCTGCCCCTAATCCTTCCCAGCATCAGAGTCTTTTCCAATGAGTCAACTCTTCGCATGAGGTGGCCAAAGTACTGGAGTTTCAGCTTCAGCATCATTCCCTCCAAAGAAATCCCAGGGCTGATCTCCTTCAGAATGGACTGGTTGGATCTCCTTGCAGTCCAAGGGACTCTCAAGAGTCTTCTCCAACACCACAGTTCAAAAGCATCAATTCTTCGGCGTTCAGCCTTCTTCACAGTCCAACTCTCACATCCATACATGACCACTGGAAAAACCATAGCCTTGACTAGACGGACCTTTGTTGGCATACTGTACTATAATAGGTTTGTAATACCTTTTGTGCAAATAATACATAAAAGCCAAATATAAAAAATAAAATATATTTAATTTTATATTATAGTATCTTGATGGAGAAGGAAATGGCAACTGACTCCAGTATTAGTCAGATACTGGAGCAACTAGTCAGATACAACTTAGCAGCTAAACAAACAAACACAGTACCTTGAGAAGTAGTTCAGAACAGCAGCTGGCATACAGGAGCTGGCATCCAGTGAACGGGCAAGAAAAGTTACTGGAGGATGGAGAGCGGGTGGGAAATGGTAGAGCTGAAGGATCGTCAGTAACAGGAGACAGAAGACAAGCAGTTTCACTCATGGTGACATCTTGATGTTGATGGAATGCACATTCACATCTTTGAAAGTTGTCAGTTTTCGTATGTAGGGGACTTACTACTCATATAAACAGAACTTACAAATGAATAAGGAAAAGAAGAATATCCCTATATTTTAAAAAATGAGCCAACTCACATAGAAAATAAATGTCCAACTTCACAAGTAATGAAAGGGAGGCAAACTAAATTTAAAATGCAATACTGTATATGTTTTCCATCTGAAAAATGCATTTTTTCCAAATGGTTATACATGCAGTGTTTACAAGGATGTGAGGGAAAGGGAAATCTTTGACATTGGAGAATTATCAATAGATACAGAACTACTAAGGCGAATTTAGTAAAAGATTTCAAAAGTTTAATGTCTTTTAGTCTATAAATCCCACTCCTTGAAATTTATGCCTTAAAATAGGATCTTAAGTGTGGGGAAACAGATTTTAGGGCCAATTTATGGTAGCATTAATTATAATAATGTCAACTTGAAAGTGAGTTAAGTACACAAGCAAAGGAAATTTATTCATTTCATCCATTTAATCAATAAATTGTGCCAGTTGCTGTTTTTTGGTCACTTTCTCAGCCACCCCTCTGTGTTGTTTCTCATGAAACAGTTTTGGATTCCCATACCATAGTGATGATTGATATAACCTGCCTGAAGTCAATTTCAATTCCCAGTGTACAGCTTATGACCCACAGCTTCTATGCTGACTCCATTATGAGAGGAGAAGTGGGCTAAATAAACGGTGTGGTTTCAGAACTATTTCTTCATTATCAAACTGCCCTCTTGATGAAGACCTTGAAACTCAATCATATAAAGATAATCAAGACGTTAAGATGACTCCGCTTCCATTGCTGCGGTTAATTAGGGCTTCTTTCCGAAAGTTCCCTACTTCTCCTCTCTCCTCCTGGGAGTATCTTGCACATCTTGTGCTTAAAATAGTTTACTGAAGCATTTGAGGCATGTGGCTGGATTGCTGGGAAATCAGGGAACTTTCCCGGGCCTGGTCTGTGCACCTTTCTTGCTCTCAGTTCTCCCTTATTTCACAGTCTTTACCATTTGATTTGTACCAGGCTGCTGGCTACCCGTCTGTTTTTCCATGTGCTCTGACACATTTTACAGGGTACTAGCTACATAATTGCCCTCTGCTTTTATGAGCTCAGTCATAGCATTGTTGGGGCCAGGTGCTTTTCCCAGCTAACTTTTTTATTTATTTATTTTTTGCTGTGGGTTTTAGATGTGGTTTCAATTTCTTCCCAAAGGCTTCAGAGACACAGTTTCTTTCAGTATACTTAACTACCTCATTATTGATCATTTTCCCTGGAATATTTAACATCCTTTTTTAATGTCAATGGGCTTGAACCATTTGTTCAGGTGTTTTCTTTTTTAAATATAAATATTCCTTTCCCTTCAGACACAGAATTAAAATTTATAGAGTCTAACACTCTGCATGTCTCAGAAATGACAGCCATCTACTCCCAGATGCTCCTTCCTGACTCTCATCTGTAATTGGAGAAGCCAATCTAAGGAGATTTGGATAAAACAGGACATGTCTTTTTATTGCACCTCAGCGGTTAAATTTTTTTATAATTGGTGTATATAAGTATATAGACCTTCCACATGGGGTGTGACTTGAAAAAAAGAAAAGAGGTTTTGCTTGAATCATGACTCTTATTGAGGATGAAATATTAAAGAACAGCTTAATCTCTTTTGAGCCAACCATTTTTTAAATCTCCCTTGCTGGACCATAAAGGACAGAAACTGTGCTTAATACTGGAAGTTTGCCAAAAGTAGGTTTCATGTGCTCTAATCGCTCACACAAAAAATGACAACTGTGTAAGAAGCTATGTTAATGAGCTTGATTATAGAAATCATTTCCAATGCATATGTGCATAAAATATGCAAACTTTTTGTAATAAAATTAGCTAAATAAACAAGAAGGATAGGATAATGTTTCTGGGGATTTCAGAATTGGAATTCATTGATGCTTTCAACATGCAGTAGTAGGAACAGAGACAGAGTAGCTGCTCAAATTAAAACACAAAGTGAATTTTTTTTTTAATTTAGACCTATAGAAATAACATGTGTTATACAACTTTATGAGAAATAGAAAATGTAAGACAAAAACTTGTAACATTATAGTTTGCTTTACATTACCAAAGAGCTCTCTGGAATTTTTTTTAAAGCGTATTTTTAAACTTAAAACTTTATATCTGAGAATGTGTATAATATTCCTTTACCTTATTCCTTTGTGAAAAAGTGGAAGTGTGAGTCACTCATCTTGTCTGACTCTTTGTGACCCCATGGTTTGTAGTCCGCCAGGCTCCTCTGTCCGTGGGAGTCTCCAGGCAAGAATGCCGGAGTTGGTAGTCATTCCCCTCTCCAGGGGATCTTCTTGACCCAGGGATCGAACCTGGGTCTCTTGCATTGCATGAAGATTCTTTACTGTCTGAGTGTAAAGTGTGTTTTAAACCTAAAACTTTATATCGTAACATGGGTATAATATTCCTTTACCTTATTCACTATTTCCTAATTTATGGATTTAATTATTTCTCTGCATCTTCGATGGTATGTGTATAAATGTGAGGATGTTTATGCATGAAAAGAAGATGCTTGGAATATTTTATTTAAAATTTCATAAAGCTACCTACATGTTTCCATAGGAAAGCTTGTTTTAAAATAAATACTCTTTGAAACTGTGAAAAAAATATTGGCCACGTACAGCAATCTGGTTTAAAGACAATAAGTAATAGACGGTAGAAAAAGAGCAGTTCTCTGGGTGAAAGTGTTAACAACCAGATCTAAAAACAGATTTGGGGACTTCTCAGTTATCATGTTTATAAATGAGTATATAGTGAGATCTACAAGTTTAGAAGACTGAGGTCTTCTAGACCAAAGAAAGTTACCTTGTTAACCTGCAGGTTGGGTGTAGTGGGTGTGGGGTGAGGTCTCAGATTGTACATTTCTAACCAGTTGATGCAGAGACTGATTATTCCCAGACTATACAATGAAGAGAGGCTTCCCAGGTGGCTCAGTGATAAAGAATCCACTTACAGTGCCAGAGACATGGGTTCGATCCCTGGGTCTGAAGATCTCTTAGAGGTAGAAATGGCAACCCACTCCAATATGATGCCTGAAAATTCCCATGTACAGAGGAGCCTGGTGGGCTAGAGTCTATACAGTTGCAAAGAGTTGGACCCAACTGAGCAACTAAGCATAGCAATGTGCTTAGGGAAGTATGTTCCCAATCACACTGACAAGACGACCGACTCTAGACTATCAATTTTGACTTACGAAAAGGACATCTGCACCCTATGGTTGTGCTACCATAGCACTCACACTATGTGCTAACTACACATTCGTTTGTCTCTCTCACTAAGTTCTAGCCCTTTGAGAAGGCAGGAACTGGATCTTGTTGACCACTGAATCCTAGTTCTCAATAGAGTGCCTAGGACAGGGTAGACACATTGAAGTATTCTTACTATAGTAAGAAGTCAGACAGGATTCTGTTCTGGAGGCATAAGGAAGAAAGAAGCAACACAACACTAAGTTAATAAGCAAGAAGTTACCAGGTGTTTAAAAAGTGCTAAGCAGAGAATCCAAATCTGGTGATGAGATAGAAAGTAATTATGTGGCTACTTTGACTTGACTGAGATCATATTCAAACTGAGAACCAAATGACAAGAAAAACCCACCCATAGGAAGATCTAGAAGATTTAGTATAAATGCTCAGAGACAGGAAGTAGCTTAAAGTTTACCGAATAAAAGTCAATCACCTAGAGAGTAATGACAAGAGAAACAGAGTAGAAAATGAGATCAAGGATGCAGGTAGAGAAAGACCCAATCCTGTAGGGTTTTAGAGGATTTTTATTGTAAATGCAATAGAGAACCATTCATTGCAAGGTTTTACTCCAGAGAAGAACACCATTGATTTATTGAGAGGTCCCATTAGCTGTTGAGGGAGAAATGAATTGAAGAGGAATCCTTATTGGAAGCAAGAGAGTATTCAGGAGACTATGGCCGCTGTCCAGATGAGAAGTGGTGTGCCATTTTCTGAGATGGGAAAACTGGAAGAATAAACCATGTGAGAGAAGGTGAAAAACAAGAATCCTGCTTTAAATCTGAAAAGTCTGTTCAACAAGCAGAAATACCAAGAAGGAAGTGTCATATACCAGCCTGGTGACCAGGAGACAGCTCAAGGCTAAAGAAAAGTATTGGAGAGAAATTGGCATTTATAGATATTTTATGGGCTTCCCAGGTGGTGCAGTGGGAAAGAATCCACCTGCCAAGCAGGAGAGGCAGAAGACCCCTGGGTAGGGAAGATCCCCTGGAGAAGGGAATGGCAACCCACTCCAGTATTCTTGCCTGGGAACTCCCATGGACAGAGGAGCCTGGTGGGCTACAGTCCAGGGGGTCGCATGACTCAGACACAACTGAAGTGACTAAGCACACAGGCAATTTATATCATGGGACTGGGTGACAGTGTATAGAGAAACTATACAGATCAAGAAAAAAGAGATCCTAGTGTGATTCTGCTATGAATATCTGTTGGGCAGAAACGGGAAAGATGTGAAAGGGTGAACAATAGCCAGGAAAAGGGGTTTCATTATAAGCAAAAATTAGCTAAATACTGGGGAAGGGATACAGAATACTAAACAACTTGGAGTATTTTGCTAAATTAAAAGTGTTCCTTATGTGTTCATCACATATTGCTATTTCATCTTTTATTCAAGGTGCCTTTTCATTTAAATATAGTTGATACTTTAAATTTTATGAACGATTCCTTTTGAAACATATTCTCCAAAAATTGTATACATTTAAAAGCAATTCATATAGTTAAACCTAAGAAAAGAGGAAGGAGTTCTAAGAAGAGTGGATGGTTTCCTCTTTTTTTTTTTTTTCCACATGAAATGAGAATTGAATCGTGTCCTACTGCACCAAGCTTAAAGCAGTCATTGTCTCCTGAGTCAGCGGATGAGTGAAGTACGCAGAATTTTTCCTCTGGAAGCATCTCCAGATCACACAGGGAGTAGATTTCTCTTCCATATGCTTCTCCTACTAAAGACTCAGACACTTCATATCTCACCCCTCTGCCTGTGAATCCCTGAAGTTGCTATTATTCGTTGGAGCGTGCCACACCCATTAGTGGGTTAAGGTGGAAAACAGTTGATAACCACTACCTTTAGGCATCAAAAAACAATGAAGCCTCCTTTGGTACCTATTTTTAGATGTACAGAGATGCTCTAGGGGAAATGGATTTAAATTTTTTATAAGAATAACAAAGTTATAATAGAGTCACTATGTTCTTATTTTGTATTTCATTTCGGGATAGAATGTATTTTGAAAACTCTTACCCATCTACTCTGTTTTCATGGTACACAATACACAACAAAATTTAATAAAGAATCATTGAAATGGAAAACTTTATCTCATGGAAAAAGATATAGCAGAGCGTAGTGTTTAAAATAAACAAACAAATGTGGATGTGGGGATGTTATGGGTTGAAGGGTGTCCCCAAAAAGATGTGTTGAAGTCTAAACTCCCACCACCTCATAAGGAGACCGATTTGGAAATAGGGTCATTGCAGATGGAATTAGCTAAGATGAGGTCATACCAGAGCTGGGTGAGACTTTAATCCAGTGTGACTAACGTCCTTATCAAAAAAGGAGAGAGACAACAGGAAAAAGACAGACACATGACCATGGAGGCAGGGCTTGAAGTGCTGCGTCCTTAAGCCGAGAAGCAACAAGGACTGAAGGCAAATCAGAGGCTAGATGAGATGAGGAAGGAGTTTCCCTGCTGGTTTCACAGAGAGCAGGCCCTATAGACACCTTGGTTTTGAACTTCCATCCCTCAGAGCTGTGAGCAATAAATTCATCCTGCTTTAAATCATGCCGTTTGTGTTACTTTGTTACAGCAGCCCTGGGTGACTAACACAACCACGGCTCTGGCACTGACTACACTGTGACCCTGGGAAGTCTCTTTACTTCTCTATACCTCAGTCTCTTATGAAGTGAAATGGGGATGATAGAAATGATATTTAATTGGACTGGGCATGCTTAGTCACTCAGTCATGTCCAACTCTTTGCAACCCCATGGACTGTAGTCCGTCAGGATGTTCTGTCCATGAGGATTCTCCAGACAAGAATACTGGAGTGGGTTGCCATGCCCTCCTCCAGGGGATCTTCCCAACCAAAATCTCCTGCATTGCAGGCAGATTCTTCACCGTCTGAGCCAACAGGGAAGCCCAAGAATACTGGAGTGGATAGCCTATCCCTTCTCCTGGGGATCTTCCCGACCCGGAAATTGAACTGGGGTCTCCTGCATTGCAGGCAGATTCTTTACTGGCTGAGCTACCAGGGAAGCCCTAACAGGATAGTAGTCAAGATTAAAGAGTGAATATATGTGAAGCAGTTGGAAAAATGTTAGGTGCTTCACTGTGTTGCAGTCCATGGGGTCACAAAGAGTCGAACACAACTGAGCGACTAAACTGAACTGAAAGTTTACATAAACTTTTATTATATGCATGAATATGCAAAAGACCTATCATAGTACCTGACCCACAGATGGCATTCAATACAGTTTTTTTTTAATCCTGTTGTAATTTACCAACTATTACTAACGTTAAGACTCATTGTTCAGTCGCTCAGTCATGTCCCACTCTTTGCAACCCCATGGACTGCAGCACACCAGGCTTCCCTGTCCTTCATTGTCTCCTGGAGTTTGCACAAACTCATGTCCACTTAGTTGGTGATAAATAATAGGTAGGTTTTCATTATATCAGATAAATCTGATAAAAGATGAAAATTTTTTATCTCAGAGAAGTCTTTTGCAAATAAATTTTTTTGCATATTTTGAATCCTGAACTGCCTTCAGGCCCAGTCTTTACATCTCAGTTGTTCAGTACAGGGAATTTAAATTTAGCTACTAGACAAAGAAAGCTTTAATTACTGGATTACTTTTCAGCCCCATGACCACCTCCAAATATTATTCATTTAATAACTGAAATCCCTAGAGGCCTGGACATTTGTGTTTTGAATTTTGAGCTCCTGATCCTTCAGTGTAGACATTTGAAAGTTATAGAGTAATTAACTTGTATGAATGCTGACTTAATATGTATGACCATATATGAAGAGCTCCATGATTTGTGTAGAAATTAAGTAGCTTTTGATACATTTCAGAAAGTAATTCCATGGTCCACATAATATCAACTACTAGTACATCAACTTTGTTTATATGCACTATTTCATGCCCTTAAAATTCATTCATTGTGCCTTCATCCAGAAAGCATCTATTGAATTTTTTATACAGATCACTGTAGAGGAAAAAAGAAACAGAAATGTAAGAAACTAATACATGATACAAGGAAGAATAAAAATGTAAAAGGAGCAAATATACGAGCCATCGATTCCTCTTGGGGTGCTCAGTGAAGGCCTTACTGTAGATGGAACTCTTGGAGGATATGGATTTTAAAACCTAAACTTCTCTTTTAACTTTCCAGTTTTCATCATAATTTCACTGGCTTCTAGAACTACAATAAAAAATGAAAACATTGATAATCTAAAATAGATGAAAATTTGCCCATGGTAAATCTAAAACATTTGTTAGAATCCTATGGAGAGCATTTGACTTCAGAGCACAAAAGCAAAAACCTATTCCTTAAAAGACCAAGTTCTTGAGAATAAAAGATGTGAGGGGCGGGGGAGACATGCTTGCCTGTGCCTGTGACACTGAGGTGGCCACAGAAGAGTCTTCTGACATGTCTTCACACATCACCCAAATGAGTTACAAGATCCAAAGAAATAGGAAAGTTTACCATTCCTGTAATTCTAGCAGTGTTTGAAACTTTGAGGTGACAGACACCATTTTAATACAGTCTTCCTTTTGGAGTTTGGCAAAACAAACCCATAAGAGAGATATTGGGTTTGTTTGCTTTGGCAGAGAGACACGCTCTACACTTCTTTCAACTGAAACTCATTACCATCTTTGGAGGGAGAGCAGCTGAGATCATGGCCCACTTGTGCATTCTCCAAGGGACCCAAAAGGAAGCTGGAACCATCCCTGAAATCATTGATGTTCAGCAGGAAACTCCAAGAGCCATTACCAAAAGAGAGAGAAGGGAAAAAGCATACAAAATACACATTCAGATGTAGTAGTGTATTGATAAAAAGCCTCTTAGTTTGCAACATCAGTTATCTAAAAATACCCACTCTAGAGCATAAACGGCACCAGGGAGAGCCAGTAACCAATTCCAATTAGATGCTTCAATTGTGAGCTCACAGCTAACCACAATACCCTCAAAGGCAGCAGAGGCTGCTTTCACAGAAACTAAATTTCACACAGGCAGAAATGAGCAATAAATTAAGATGATCATATAGATAATTAAACCAACAGAAACCTAGCCAGAGGGTCTTGCAATCTGAAAATCCCATCTTGTCTACCTATTTTTATCTAGATATTGATTTCTTTGTTCAATTTTCTATCTCTTTTGGAGTTTGGGTCAGACAGGAAGCCTGAGAGAAACAAGGTCCTAGAAGAACACAGGCTCC
Source organism: Cephalophus harveyi (assembly GCA_006410635.1). Lineage (NCBI taxonomy): Eukaryota > Metazoa > Chordata > Mammalia > Artiodactyla > Bovidae > Cephalophus > Cephalophus harveyi. The sequence goes on from SJYT01011984.1 coordinate 54,255, forward strand.
ATTACTTAAAGACTGTGGAACCCCAGCTGTGGGTCTCTGAGCCTCAATTTTCTTATCTATCAAATGGAGTGTGTGTGGATGTGTTACGTTGCTTCCATCGTGGCCGACTCTTTGTGACCGTGTGGACTGTAGCTGGCCAGGCTCCTCTGTCTGTAGGATTCTCCAGGCAAGAATACTGGAGAGGGTTGCCTTGACCTCCAGTTTCAGTCATGTCCATCTCTGTACAACCTCTTAGACTGTAGTCTGCCAGGATTCTCCAGGCAAGAACACAGGAGTGGGTTGCCATTTCCTCCTCCAGGGGATCTTCCAGACCCAGGGATGGAACCCACGCCTCTTATGTCTCCTGCATTGGCAGGCAGGTTCTTTACCACTAGCACCACCTGGGAAGGCCATAAAGTGAGGTAAGCAACACCTAATTCTTAGGTGTTGGAAGAATGGTGAAGGAAAAACAGACTGCTGGACTTAATAGTGAGAGCCTTGATAATCACCGCAGGTTTAAGAAGTTTTTCAACTTCTTTTTTTAAATATAAATTTATTTAATTGGAGGTTAATTACTTTACAATATTGTATTGGTTTTGCCATACATCAAAATGAATCCGCCACAGGTATACACGTGTTCCCCATCCTGAACCCCCCCTCCCCCACTCCCCGTACCATCCCTCTGGGTCGTCTTAGTGCACCAGCCCCAAGCATCCAGTACCATGCATCGAACCTGGACTGGCGATTCGTTTCATATATGATATTATACACGCTTCAATGCCATTCTCCCAAATCATCCCACCCTCGCCCTCTCCCACAGAGTCCAGAAGACTGTTCTATACATCTTCAACTTCTTGCTTTAAGTACCACTCAATTGGGATTGAAATTAATGTCATTTTCTTGTGTCTGAACTGACTTAAATGGGAAACAAAAGAATGTGTTTCAGCTACTTGTCTAATGACCACCTAAAGACCCTTGGAAAACTCTCAAAATTTTAGGTTGAAGAAGGACGTTTATGTAAATCATAGAAATTGCTTGAAAGGCTATCCCCTTCTCCCAGTCTCACAGGCTTTTGCAGACATTAATGATCCTGGGAATAACACAAGCTGACACCTGGACTTTGTGCCTTTAGATCCAGCCACTCTCCATCAATAGCCACAAAGACTGGGAAGAAATACTCAAGATCATGGTAAGATATACATGAGTGCCTTTCGACACAGTATTTCCTTTGGATGGTACATTAAAAATTGGAGTTCAGCATTTTCATTGGAGAGATTGGAATGCTTCCACAGGTGAAGGTTTTAAATAACCTTCTGCACAGATTTTTGACAAGAAAGCTAGACATAGATCTTTCTGCACCAGTTTGAATAAAGTTCCCTGAAAAGATCCAGTAAGGGGACTTCCCTGGTGGTCCAGTGATTAAGAATCTGCCTTCCAATGCAGGGGACATAGATTCCATCGCTGGTCAGGGAACTAAGATCCCACATGCCGAGGGGCAACTAAGCCGGATCACTGCAACTAGAGAAGTCCACGTGACACAATGAGACCCAGAGCAGCCAAAATAATTTTTGAAAGCTTTTTTTTAATTTAAAAATAAGATTCAGTAAGGACTGGGTAACTCCTTGGTGTCCCCTCCAACACATCACCCCATAAATGTTATCCATGACATCTCCCTTGGCCTGATAATGTTGCCTTAGGGATTGAGAATCTTAAATGGGAATGTCCTTTTCCCAGGCCTTTACTGGGCTTCTCTGGTGGTTCAGACGGTAAAGAATCTGCCTGCAATGCAGGAGACATGTATTTAATCCCTGGGTCAGGAAGATCCCTTGGAGAAGGAAATGGTAGCCCACTCCAGGATTCTTACCTGGAAAATTCCATGGACAAAGAAGCCTGGTGGGCTACATACAGTCTATGGGATTGCAAAGAGCCAGACACGACTGAGTGACTAACACTTACTGGGAAAAGCTAGGATGTACATAACTGTCTGCTCTTCCTTAGTGTTTTTAGACTTAAAAGAACAGTGGGATAGAGACCAACAGAGGGGGCTAGCGTAACGCCACCTACCTTGGAGATCACTGTAAATACTGACTTTTGACATTTTCTTATTAATCTTGCAGAAGGTATCAGTTGCCTTTAAATTTCCACATAACCAAGGCATTTGAGTAAGTTGTAGGGTTAAAAGAGTGGGCAAAATATTGACCAGCAGACCCAGGTCATGCACTGAAAGAGCAATGACCCATGCCTAGCTCCACTAGACTAGAGCATGTTCTTGGGTGTTATGGGTACAAGGCTTAGCTTTAATGACGCAATTCTTCATGCATCGTTGTGATGGAGAGGGGGGAAATTTGAAAATGAAAATCCTAGCTTCCCCCCGACTATGAAAGTTAGACCAAGTGATTCCAAGCACTTATATTTCGATACAAAAATACTTTTAAAGTAAGTTCAGTTCAGTTCAGTTCAGTCACTCAGTCGTGTCCGACTCTTTGCGACCCCATGAATTGCAGCACGCCAGGCCTCCCTGTTCATCACCATCTCCCGGAGTTCACTCAGACTCACGTCCATCGAGTCAGTGATGCCATCCAGCCATCTCATCCTCGGTTGTCCCCTTCTCCTCCTGCCCCCAATCCCTCCCAGCATCAGAGTCTTTTCCAATGACTCAACTCTTCACAAGAAGCAGATTAGATGCCATCCATGGACACGGGAGAGGAGAGAGGCCAAAGTACTCATTGAGCAGCCAGATTTGTCACCGATCTCCATGTATGTGTCTACTCAGCTGGGTCCCGCGACCTTAAAGACATCTTCTATCCTCATAGTCTCCATCCCACTTTGTGCTCAGATCCTTAAACTTTTAACAACAGAGAACAGAGTGTTTATATGATAATGGATAAGAGATATATAAAGTGTTAATGAAATGATCATTGGAGGGACTGATGTTGAAGCTGAAACTCCAATACTTTGGCCACCTGATGTGGAGAGCTGACTCATTTGAAAAGACCCTGATGCTGGGAAAGAATGAGGGCAGGAGGAGAAGGGGACGACAGAGGATGACATGGCTGGATGGCATCACCGACTCAATGGACATGAGTTTGGGTGGACTCCGGGAGTTGGTGATGGACAGCGAGGCCTGGCGTGCTGCAGTTCATGGGGTCGCAAAGAGTCGGACATGACTGAGTGACTGAACTGAACTGCATGAAATGGTCCTTGAAGACTGGGCAGGAGTACATGGAGAACAAGATGGGGAAGGTGGATACATCTGAAGGAAATGAAATCAATTTCTTGGAGAGATATCTGCACTACCACCTTTATTACAGCATTATTCACAGTAGCCAAAATATGGAAATAACCTAAATGTCTGTCATAGGAGAAAGGGGTAGAGAAAAAATGTGATCTGTAAATACACACACAGAGAATTGAATATTATTCAGGCTTTGACAAGCCAATAAATATAAATCCAGTGACGTTGTCTCTTAACTAGGTGTTAAATTTTCAAACAGCAAAACTGGAGAACCTAGTGGAATTAGAATTACCTTTCAGTTCAGTTCAGTGCCTCAGTCGTGTCCAACTCTTTGCGACCCCATGGACTGCAGCACGCCAGGCCTCCCTGTCCATCACCAACTCCCAGAGCTTACCCAAACTCATGTCCACTGAGTCGGTGATGCCATCCAACCATCTCTTCCTCTGTTGTCCCCTTCTCCTCTTGCCCTCATTCTTTCCCAATATCAGGGTCTTTTCCAATGAATCAGTTCTTCACATCAGGTGACCAAAATATTGGAGTTTCAGCTTCAACATCAGTCCTTCCAATGAACATTCAGGACTGATTTCCTTTAGGATGGACTGGTTGGACCTCCTTGTAGTCCAAGGGACTCGCAAGAGTCTTCTCCAGCACCACAGTTCAAAAGCATCAATTCTTCAGTGCTCAGCCTTCTTCACAGTCCAAATCTCACATCCATACATGATGACTAGAAAAACCATAGCCTTGACTAGACAGATTTTTTTTGGCAAAGTAATGTCTCTCCTTTTTAATATGCTGTCTCAGTTAGTCAGTTCAGTCACTCAGTCATGTCCGACTCTTTTCAACCCCATGAATCGCAGCACTCCAGGCCTCCCTGTCTGTTACCAACTCCTGGAGGTCACTCAGACTCACATCCATCGAGTCAGTGATGCCATCCAGCCATCTCATCCTCTGTCGTCCCCTTCTCCTCCTGTCTCCAATCCCTTCCAGCATCAAAGTCTTTTCCAATGAGTCAACTCTTTGCATGAGGTGGCCAAAGTGCTGGAGTTTTAGCTTCAGCATCATTCCCTCCAAAGAAATCCCAGGGTTGATCTCCTTCAGAATGGACTGGTTGGATCTCCTTGCAGTCCAAGGGACTCTCAAGAGTCTTCTCCAACACCACAGTTCAAAAGCATCAATTCTTCAGTGCTCAGCCTTCTTCACAGTCCAAATCTCACATCCATACATGATGACTAGAAAAACCATAGCCTTGACTAGACAGATTTTTTTTGGCAAAGTAATGTCTCTCCTTTTTAATATGCTGTCTCAGTTAGTCAGTTCAGTCACTCAGTCATGTCCGACTCTTTTCAACCCCATGAATCGCAGCACTCCAGGCCTCCCTGTCTGTTACCAACTCCTGGAGGTCACTCAGACTCACATCCATCGAGTCAGTGATGCCATCCAGCCATCTCATCCTCTGTCGTCCCCTTCTCCTCCTGTCTCCAATCCCTTCCAGCATCAAAGTCTTTTCCAATGAGTCAACTCTTTGCATGAGGTGGCCAAAGTGCTGGAGTTTTAGCTTCAGCATCATTCCCTCCAAAGAAATCCCAGGGTTGATCTCCTTCAGAATGGACTGGTTGGATCTCCTTGCAGTCCAAGGGACTCTCAAGAGTCTTCTCCAACACCACAAACTCTGTGCGACCCCACAGACGGCAGCCCATTGGGCTCCGCCGTCCCTGGGATTCTCCAGGCAAGAACATTGGAGTGAGTTGCCATTTCCTTCTCTAATGCATGAAAGTGAAAAGTGAAAGGGAAGTCGCTCAGTCGTGTCTGACTTAGCGACCCCATGGACTGCAGCCTATCAGGCTCCTCCGTCCATGGGAGTTTCCAGGCAAGAGTACTGGAGTGGGATGCCATTGCCTTCTCCTATATACTATCTAGGTTGGACATAACTTTTCTTCCAAGGAGTAAGCATCTTTTAATTTCATGGCTGCAGTCACCATCTGCAGTGATTTTGGAGTCCCCCAAAATAAAATCTGACACTGTTTCCACTGTTTCCCCATCTATTTCCCATGAAGTGATGGGACCGGATGCCATGATCTTCGTTTTCTGAATGTTGAGCTTTAAGCCAACTTTTTCACTCTCCTCTTTCACTTTCATCAAGAGGCTTTTTAACTCCTCTTCACTTTCTGCCATAAGGGTGGTGTCATCTGCATATCTGAGGTTATTGATATTTCTCCCGGCAATCTTGATTCCAGCTTGTGCTTCTTCCAGCCCAGCGTTTCTCATGATGTACTCTGCATATAAGTTAAATAAGCAGGGTGGGCAGTTCTTAATTAAGATGGATTCTGACTTATGTAGCTAGGCAGCTCTTGATTTGGTTAAGGATGGTGGTTTTCCATTCTACTATTCTACTATGAAACAAAAAGCAATTCTGCTCCAAAAATAAAATTTATCAAGACTTCTTTAATAAGGTTTTATATTCTTACCTCTAAAACCTCTCGGTCAACAAGACAAATAGAAAACAGAATTAGTGATTTCACTGACTTTCTTCCCAGGCTAAGTACTCACAGCAAATGAGATTTTTATATTTTTAAACATCTGCATTTCATTAACATCTTCTCCCAAGTAGAGAGTTTGAGGCAGTATAAAGGAATAGCTCTTCATCTACAGAACAAGGGTACCCTGGCTCCAAAGGACCAAATGTCTTAGGAAGAGTCCATCCACTGAGAGAAAAACTGTACACCACACCTCTCATTTGTGTGTAGTCTTGTGTTTCCTCCTGCTCAGCAGATTGTCCCAGGGCATGGCTTAAATTCCTCGGATTTGGTAATAAACAGTTGCCATTTTGACCACTTCCTTTTGTGTAGACCCACAAACTACAGAATAAATGAATAGCTCCTTTCCTTTGCTAGCCTTGCCCAAGGGCTGTTTTAGCACCCCATAAATCCTATAATTGTATAGGATTATTTGGCAGTGTGTGGATTTTTCTGCTAAATCACAGTGGGAAGAAGATCAGGAGGAACCCTGAAAAATAAAGCATTATCGTGGCATTAGAAGATTTACAGTGGGAGCGAACAGCACTGGCACAATCCCAGCCTGGCCTTCATTCCCGGTAAGGAGAAAGCACCACTAAGGATGACGTGTCTTCTGTATTAGCAGCTGAGAGTAGAACTTCAGCCAGATCCAGTTCTTTTTTGCTCCTACACATTGTGGGTGTCCGTGAGAGTGTGATGAAATTCCAATGTAGGCTTAGCTGTCAAGGATATAAACTAAGTGTATGTTCTTTCCTATAGATGTTCTGTAAATAGACTTATTACATGGTGGGGGATTAAAAAAAAAAAAAACGGCCTAAGAAACAAAGCACTTAACCATTTGTGCGCGTGTTGTTTTTGTTTTGTGTATGTGTGTGTTTTCCCCCGAGGGTCTCTGGCAAATGAATGTGTGTAAAAGCATTGTAGGATTCTGCCAGTTTTTTACAAACTGCATTTTTGTGTCTCAACAAGAAATCAGTGCAGGGTTGAGATGGCTAGGGTTTATTAAGTTGTACCATGCCGGTTATCAGGTAGATGCTGATATGCTTTGGAAATCCGAGTTATACCTTGTTTTGTAAAATCTGTGCTATTCCCTGGGTAAAAAACTTCAGTCGCTATGTTTATAAATGCTTCAAGAACAGGAAAGTGTAAAAAGACATAAAAGCATTTCCCCAATGGTATCCAATTGAAATGTTTTTTAGCAAGTTGAAACCAGTATAAAGCTTCAGTAATTAACAGATTAAGATCTATCAACAGACTCTTCACATCAGAAATTAAAAGGAAAATTACAGGTCTCTTAAGAAGTTAAGGCTTCTCATAAAGCAATGGCAAGGAATAACTGCACATCTTAACGGAATTTTTTTTTGGCAAAATAAGCAGTGCTAAATTATATGGAACACATAATTCTTTTGAACTCTCTGAGAATGGGAATCCTATAAGACAGAAGCTTTGGGTTTTGGGAAGTGATTACTAATACGAAAAGAAATGCATTGGAAATAACTGATAATAAATACTGCCTGCATTGGAACTTATCCAGGACTAAGTCCTGGACTCTCTCCTTTCTGTCTACACTCTTTCCCCAGGTGAGCTCAAACACACCCAGTCCTCAAAGATCACGTATATGCTAGTGAATTCCAAACCTAATGTCCTACCTCTGAGTCCTGAGGCGCTCCAAGTTCAGTTGCCAACCGACATCTCTAATGTCTAATTTATCATGCAGCCCAAGGTTAACTTGTCCAAAACAGAACTTTAAACTTCCAACTTCACTACGTGCATGTGCACACACACACAAATGAAGTAAAATAAGTAAAAATAAAGAAAGAAAGAAAAACAAAGCTATTTCTATTTCAATCTTCCCTGTCTCAACATTTTCCCAACTGCTCAGATCAAAACCTAGAAATTCCCCATAATCATTCTCTTTCTCTCACCTCCCATCTATAATCCATTCAGCAAGACCTGTTGGCCCTCCATTTATAACATATACCACTTTGTCCCAGTTCTCTTCCTTCTTAGTCCAAAGCATCATTATTTTTCTTTGGCTCCTTGAAAGATCTCCTGCTTCTATGCTTGTGTTCAGTGCAAGGAAAAAGACTTGGACAGTATTCCGTAAGACTAAGGAACCAACTGAAGATACTTGAACAGATGTATAAATATGTAACCGTTGTTACAGTGAATTAGCAGAATAAGAGGATTCCACTTTGATACAGGACAATTTAGAAGGCACGAGGAAAATATGGACGATTGGTAATTCAATCATTGCTAAGGAAGCAAAATAATTTTACTAAAATAAGAGGAGTCAACTAAAGGGAGACAGACACAGACATGAAGGCATCTCCCTAACTCTGATCCAGTCTGTCACATGGCAACTGCTTAACGGGTAGGCAGGGCAAATCCCACTAGAACACTGTGCATTAATATATTCATTGATGTAGTCAGTTAAATTGTCAGTCAACCAATGATTATTGAGCAAGTCTACATCCAGGCACTGTGGTCTATCTACCCTAGGTGTACAGAGATGAAAATGGTGGAGGACCCTCTGGAAGCTCCCAGCCTAAAAGATGGAAAAGCAAGTCAATAATTACAATTCCACATGACAAGTGCCACGAAAGTGGTGGGAACAAGGATTAGCAGTAGGAATATCCCAGAAGACTTCATTGAGGAAGTGATGTTTGAATTGGGATGTGAAGGATGAATGGGTAGCCAAGGAGGAGAGGAACATTGTGAGCAGAGGGAATAACATTGGAAAGTGTAAAAGTCAGAGTCTTGCAAAATTAACTATGACTTAGTGGCCCAAAAGGAAGAGATTCTTTTAAAACATTTTCTTTTTTAGTGGTAATGGTAGTGTCTGCTTCAAGTTACAGGGAAAAATCAGTCTCTTTCTGAGTGCTCTGAAACTTTTTAGGTCTTGCAGCCCAGAAGCATTGCAATATAATACCTTCATTATTTGTTGTTCTTTAGTTGCTAAGTCATGTTCTACTCTTTGTAGTCCTGTGAACTGTGGCCCACCAGGCTCCTCCGTCCACAGAATTTTCCTGGCAAGAATACTGGAGAGGGTTGCCATTTCCTACTGCAGGGGATCTTCCGACTCAGGGATTAAACCCCCATCTCCTGCTTGGTAGGTGGATTCTTTACCACTGAGCCACCTGAGAAGCAATAACTCCATAGCTAATCACATATTGCATACTGATTGTCTTATCATGTACAAGACAAACAGCAAAGAGATACAAAGATGCATGATACAGCCACCGCCTTCAGTCAAGTCACAATTTAAATAAGCCATTCACAACTACAAGACAAATTCAAAAGAAACCACCCTTTTCTATGAGAAGGAAAAATATCACCAGGTTTTATAGAGGACTGGTTAATGTGTTGATTTAAAATGTTTTTCATAGTGAGTTAGTAAGAAAAACTGATGGATGCTAATATTTTTGCCCCAGGAAAGAAAGATGAGCCCTGTGATTTTACAGCGGATCAGGGAACAAGACGGCAGCTTTGTAACTCTAACCTGCTGCTTGCAGTTGTGCCTTGTCAGAAGAGACCCCCACCTACTCAGACAGGCAGGCCACAGGGAGCACCTAGGAAAGGTGGGTGCAGGGTGTCAGGGCCTTTCATCCACAAACCACCTTTTGCTTATGCTTTGCATAGCAGAAGCAGACATCAGGCCCTCAAGAGTCCACATAACCTTGGAAACTGAACTTAACAGTGGTGATCAGTGTGGACTAATAACACAAGACTAAATGTTTACCAGGTCTTACTATGCTGCGGTATTATTCTAAGCAGTCGACTGACTTATTTATCCTCATTACCCTACGGGGTGAGCACTAATATTATCTTTGTAATATACATGAGGAATAAAAGGACACAGAGAAGGTAATCGACTTGCCCAGTTACCCCACTGTGTTAGTTTTCTGTGGTTGCTATAATAAATTACCATAGGCTTGGAGGCTTAAAACAACAGAAATTTATTCTCTCACATGGAAACCAGAAGTATGAAATCAAGGTGTTGGCAAGGTCATAATCCCTCTGAAGGTTCTATCAAACAGTCTTGCTTTGCCTCTTCCAGCTTCGGGGGCTCAAGGGGTCCCTTGACATGCGCCTGAGTTATTCTCAAATCTGCCTTCCAGTATCCAGTAAGGCTTTCTCCTCTGTCTGAATCATCTCTCCCCCTTCTTCTAAGGACACGGTCATTGAATTTAGGGCCAGGATGTTCTCATTTCAAGATCCTTCACTGACTGATACTTGTGAAGATCCTTTCTCCATATAAGATTACATTCAAAGGGTCGGAGTATTAGGACACGGACAATCCTTTGGTCCCCAAGAAAAAGAAATGCAAAAAAGCAAAATGGCTGTCTGAGGAGGCCTTACAGATAGCTGAGAAAAGAAGAGAAGTGAAAAGCAAAGGAGAAGAAGAAAGATATACCCATTTGAATGCAGAGTTCCAAAGAATAGCAAGGAGAGGTAAGAAAGCCTTCCTCAGTGATCATTGCAAAGAAACAGAGGGAAAAAATAGAATGAGAAAGACTAGAGATCTCTTCAAGAAAATTAGAGATACCAAGGGAACATTTCATGCAAAGATGGGCACAACAAAGGACCGAAATGGTATGGATCTAACAGAAGCAGAAGATATTAAGAAGTGGCAAAAATACAGAAGAACTGTACAAAAAAGATCTTCACAACCCAGATAATCACAATGGCATGATCACTCACCTAGAGCCAGACATCCTGGAATGCAAAATCAAGTGGACCTTAGGAAGCATCACTATGAACAAAGCTAGTGGAGGTGATGGAATTCCAGTTGAGCTATTTCAAATCCTGAAAGATGATGCTGTGAAAGTGCTGCACTCAATATGCCAGCAAATTTGGATAACTCAGCAGTGGCCACAGAACTGGAAAAGGTCAGTTTTCATTTCAATCCCAAAGAAAGGCAATGCCAAGAATCCTCAAACTACCACACAATTGGACTCATCTCACATGCTAGTGAAGTAATGCTCAAAATTCTCCAAGCCAGGCTTCAGCAATACATGAACCATGAACTTCCAGATGTTCAAGCTGGCTTTAGAAAAGGCAGAGGAACCAGAGATCAAATTGCTAACATCTGTTGAATTATCGAAAAAGCAAGAGAATTCCAGAAAAACATCTATTTTTGCTTTATTGACTATGCCAAAGCCTTTGACTATGTGGATCACAACAAACTGTGGAAAATTCTGAAAAAAATGAGAATATCAGACCACCTGACCTGCCTCTTGAGAAACCTATATGCAGGTCAGGAAGCAACAGTTAGAAAGATGCTGGTAAAGATTGAAGGCAGGAGGAGAAGGGGACAACAGAGGATGAGATGGTTGGATGGCATCACCAACTCAATGGACATGAGTTTGAGTAAACTCTGGGAGTTGGCAATGGACAGGGAAGCCTGGCGTGCTGCAGTCCATGGGGCTGCAAAGAGTTGCACACGACTGAGCAACTGAACTGAACTGACTGAATTGAATCCTTTTGATGGTCATCACTCAACCCACTAAAACTATTTTTAAGTAATGGAGTTGGAATTCAAATCCAAGCAGACTGCCTCCAGGATCTTTGGTCTCCAAATCAGCCCAGTATACTGCCTCTCAAAGGCCACGAAGGGGAAAGGGTAGTGAGAGGAGTCTTGCAAACTAAGAGAACTTCCATTAACATTCTGCATTACTTAAGACAGTTGAAACCTTCACTTGACCTTGACTGCTGGGTAAGTATCCCAGTAATGACTGATATTTAGTCTTGCCAGCCAAGAGATCAAACCAGTCAATCCTAAAGAAATCAACCTTAAATATTTATTGGAAGGACTGATACTGAACCTGAAACCCTAATATTTTGACCACCCAATGCAAAAAGCCAACTCATTGGAAAAGACCCTGATCCTGGGAAAGATAGAAGGCAGGAGGGAGAAGGGGGCAAGAAAGGATGAGATGGTGTATGGCATCACTGACTCAATGGACATGAGTTTGAGCAAACTCCAGGAGATAGTGAAGGACAGGGAAGCCTGGTTCACTGCAGTTCATGGGGTCTCAAAGTGACTGAACAACAATAAAAACATAATGAGAGTAAAACACCTCCCCATTCTCTCTGGATGCATTCAGAACTTTAAAACTCAGCTTAGAGAAATGAGGAAGTATGGGCCAGCAAAAACAGGGAATATTTTCAGTCCTAGAAACCACTTCTGAACAAGTGTTTTCATTATAGATGAGAGGGACTTCACCAGCTCAGACCACAAACACTCAGGGTTTCCAACAACAAACAACATTAACAAGGAAAAATAACTTATTTCCCAGGAATAAATTTTTCTATTTATCTCACAGAGAACCTTTATAATTTTATCACCATCTTTTTAAATTTTAATATATCATTTTGTCCAGTGTCTACCTTGATTGTCCTATGAACTTCCTTCAGGTTAACCTTCTGTAAACCCCTTACCACCCCTTTGGCTCCACTCCCTCCTCCAGAGGAAGCAAGTGGAGCCTTCACTCCCTGTTCACTTCCTTACCAGTTTTGTTGTCTAGCTATACATTCCTACTTACATCTGCAAAGAGAGGGAAAAAATAAAATGTTACCCTGATCTATGGTTTGGATGCATGATAAAACCTTTGCAGACTGATTCTTATTTCTTCTACAGAATATACATCCCCTGGGGTGAGATTCATCTTTTTATATCTGAAGCAACATCACGAGAATAGGAAGTTAGATCTTATGCCATAACTCCAAGCTTTGTATAGCTATACTTTGAAATGTAATTCTCTACCTTTGACGACTTACAATCTTACTGTGGGAGACAGCAAGCCTCCACCCTAAGGAGACATGCAGGAGTGTGTCTAATACTGGAAGTGAAGGCGACAGAGGGAGCAGAGAGGATTGGTGTGGTTCGAAAATGCTTCATGCAGAAAGCAGTGACTCTGGAAGAAGTGAGACTCAGATCTGGTCTACAGAGATATCTGTCTCTCATGAGATTGGCCAGTAGTGGGGTTTAGTAGGAACAGTATAAGGCTGTACTCAATGGACATGAGTTTGAGTAAAGTATTGGAGTATTGGAGTTTCAGATTCAGCATCAGTCCTTCCATTAAATATTCAGGACTGATCTTCTTTAGGATGGACTGGTTGGATCTACTTGCAGTCCAAGGAACTCTCAAGAGTCTTCTCCAATTTAGATCTGTCACACAGATCTAAATTCTAGTCTACCCTTTGCCACTCTCCATGTGATGTTTGCTAAATCACCATATGATTTTTGAGCATCTGTTTCTTCATCTGTCAAGTGTAAAGTACAGTATCAATGTCACCATTTTAAAATATAATGGAATGCTACTCGGCCACGATAACGCCATTTGCAGCAATATGGACACAACTAGAGATTATCGTACTAAGTGAAGTAAGTCGGGGGAAAAAAAAAAAAAAGACACATCATATGATATCACTTGTATATGGAATCTAAAATATGGCACAAATGAAGCTATCTATAAAACAGAAACAGACTCACAGAGACAGCAGAATTGTTGTCACCAAAGCAGAGAGGGGAAGGAGAGGGATGAACTGGGAGTTCAGGGTTGGTAGATGCAAACTATTACTTTTAGAATGGATAAATAACAAAGTCCTACTGTACAGCACAGGGAACTATATCTAATCTGCTGAGATAAACCGTAATGGAAAAGAATATTTTAAAAAGAATACTTAAAAATAAAACATAATAAAATAAAAGCTAGGTGATGCTCGTTACTCCTGGTATTACTTGGTCTTTCTGTGACTTTTGATATTCTTATGTCAAAAAGACAAATCTTCTGCTTGGAATATTCTTTACTGTTGGCTTTTGAAATACCACTGATTTCTTAGTTTCTTTCTGGTTCTTAGATGGTGTCTTCTCTTTCCCTTAAAGGCCAGAGTTTCCCAAAATTATTCTTTTAACTCCCTTTAAAAAAAGAAATTCCCAGAGTAATCTTGTTCTTAACCACAGATTTAAATAGCACCTCTAGCTGTGGTTCCCAGGTTCCTAGCTCTGATTTAGTCCTCTCTCCTCTATCCACATTTATACATAATTCTTACTGGACATTTCCACCTCTATATTCCCCATTCAGTTGCTCAGTCATGTCCAACTCTTTGTGACCCCATGGACTGCAGCACGCCAGGCTTTCCTGTCCATCACCAACTCCCGGAGTTTACTCAAACTCATGTCGATTGAGTTGGTGATGCCATCCAGCCATCTCATCCTCTGTCATCCCCTTCTCCTCCCACCTTTAATCTTTCCCAGTGTTAGGGTGTTTTCCAATGAGTTAGTTCTTTGCATCAGGTGGCCAAAGTATTGGAGTTTCAGATTCAGCATCAGTCCTTCCATTAAATATTCAGGACTGATCTTCTTTAGGATGGACTGGTTGGATCTCCTTGCAGTCCAAGGAACTCTCAAGAGTCTTCTCCAACACCACAGTTCAAAAGTATCAATTCTTCAGTGCTCAACTTTCTTTGTAGTCCAACTCTCACATCCATACAAGACTACTGGAAAAACCATAGTTTGACTAGAGGGACCTTGTTGGCAAAGTAATGTCTCTGTTTTTTAATATGCTGTCTAGGTTGGTCATAGCTCTTCTTCCAAGGAGAAAGCATCTTTTAATTTCATGTATACAGTCTTTAACTCAACAAGCACTTTAACTCGACATATTCAAAACTGAATTTATATTTTCAAATCTCTTTCTCCTCATGTATTCCTTATCTAAGTCATGCCATTGTTTATGCAGTTGATTTCATGCTAGCAGATGTCCACAAAACCACCTTCAGCTTCAACAGTTCTCTAGAAGGACTCATAGAACTTGGAAAAGCTGTTAGTTACTTTTACTGTTATAGTTTATGGTAGTGAAAGGATACACATTAAAATCCTGAGGTAAAAGACACAGAGCAGACACCAAGAGAGACCAGGCAACGAGCTTCCTGTTGTTCTTTACCAGGGAATTCTCCCAGACAGCACTTAATTCTCTCAATGATGTTGTGTGACAACACACACAAAATATTATCCTCCAGGAAGGCACCCAAGCCTACCTGTCCAGGGTGTTTGTAGGAGATTGGTCACATAGGCATGCTGATCACTCACATGGCTGATCTTAGTTACTTAATGTCCATTCCTTCCAGAGCTCAAACTGATCCTACATGCCCCAAGGTCCTTACCATAGACCAAGTTGTCATCATACAATACCCAGCATGGCCCAAGGCCTCAGGTAAACAAAGAGACTCTTAACAGTCAAGATAGTCCAAGGGTTTAGAGGTTATCTCCCAGGAGGTGAACAAGAGCCAAACTTTTGTTTGGAATATACAGAGTTTGAACAATTCAGATCCACTGAGTTAATCCTTTACTGCACACTTGTGCTCATGCTTAGTCACTCAGTCGTATCTGACTCTTTGCAACCCCATAGACTGTAGCCCACCAGGCTTCTCTGTCCATGGGATTCTCCAGGCAAGAATACTAGAGTGAGTAGCCATTCCTTTTTCTAGTGGATCTTCTCAACCCAGGGACCAAACTCATGTCTCCTGCATTGCAGGAGGATTTTTTATATTCTGAGCCATCAGGGAAGCCCTACTGGACACTATTACAGCCCCAAATTTGCTGGGTAGGATAACCTTTCCCTCTTTCCTCCTCTGCAGCACCCATATGCAGTTGGTCTCTAAGTTCTGTGTATTCTATCCAAGTATATACATCCATATCTCCATACAGTTATCTTCACCGCCAAGAGTTTCTACCCCATCCTCAAACTAATCAATTGCCAAAACTTATTCATTTTTGCATAGAGGTCACTCAGCTTAATCATTTTTTTCTTTCTTATCTCTATGGCCTTAGTTTTGTACTTCATCTTATCTTATATTGCCCCTGCTCAGCATCCTGTCAATCATCTTGCATATTGCTTTCAGAATGATTCCTATAAAATAGAAATTGGGCTGTGTCAAATTCGAAGCCCATGAAGTGAGTATTTTGTCCACATTCCTTAGCATATAGCCCTGGATAATACAGCTGCCAATTACCTCTCCAGACTCATTGCTTATTGTATTCTGGACTAACCACAGTGTTTCTTTGCCTGCATACCTTTACATATATTGTTCTCTCCATCTGAATTTGCTTTTCCTCCTACAGTCCACTCAACATCCAGTTAACCGTTCTTCAGGAGAAATTGCACTTTTCTACAGGTATCAACTCAGATGACAGTGGCTTTAGAATGTGTTCCCTGACGTTAAAGCTGGGTCAGCTGTCTTTTCTCTGGACTCTGGAAACATACTGTGTGTGCCTCAGTCATTCCATATCTCATCTTATTTCTTTCACCTATATACTTCTTTGCCTCCCTCACAGGACAGGGAGAACTTCAGCAGCATTGACTGATGTCTGTTCAAGTTAGCATCCCCTAAACTCAGTGGATGGCCCTCATAATCCATGAAAGAGATTTCTGAAGAGCACAAATCAAAACTGGCATAATAACCAAAGTAATCTTAACAAAGGATGATAGATATTTTTATTTCCAGACGTGTCAATAGCATAAATACATTTGCCCAACCCTTAACTTTTATAAGTATACAATATTTTAAAGAATTTTTAATTTGGGAGAATTTGCATCATTTCAACTTTGCATAAATTGGAAATCTAATATGTGTATCATGACATTTCAAATTTACACAATTCAAATTCACAGTAAATGCAATGCCCACATCTAGCGCCTTATTTATAGTATGTTCTTAATGCTTATTTCCTTCCCAACCAGTCCTTCTCCTATCATTAGATAGTTTACTTTCTTAATCATTTTCTTATTCATCACCACAGTCACCACCAAGTATTATTTCTTGAGATCACATGAAAAATTTATCCCTCCTCTCCTCTCTTTCAAATTATTACTTTTTTTTTTTTTTAAAAAAATATAATGGCAGGAACGTAGGCAAAAACATTCTGTATTTCACACTTTTAAGAAGCCAGGCATGTGTCTCTCATTTTATTCTGTATGGTTTAGTTTGGAATAATAATCAGAGACCATGCTTTCAAATTCTATAATGAGCCATGTTTATCTGGAATATAAGATAGATATGAAATATAAGCTTAGTAAGATCACGTGAGTGAGTTATCTAATCCAGATAAAGCCATATCTGAAAAGTGGGTTTAAAGAGCTTTCAGATTCCTGCTAGTACTTGCATTATTTCTACTGGTTGTGGTACCTAGAGTTGTAGCAATGTCCTGTAGCAATGTTAGTATTTAAAAAAACAAACTTTTATCATCAGGAACCTAAAAATGTAAAGATCTCCTCAGCCAAAATCTGAAAACTTTCATTTGCAATATAACTTCTTTAAAAAAAAAAAAAAATGAAGGATTCTGTTTTAACTTTTCTGGCAGTGCAGCAGTAGAAAAATTAGAACAAAGGAAAAAGGTTTGGGTTTTTTTTTTTTTAACTTTTTTAGCATATAGATTAGTATTAATTACCACGTAATGAGCTGAAAATTCCTGCCAAGAAGCTGAGGTTTGTGGTTCTTTAATGAGTATTTTCTTCCCACTGGGTGAAGTGAAATTTTTTAAGTGTTAGGGATTTGCACTTGGAAAACATTTCTAAGCTATTTATACAAGCAAGTCAATAGGAAAAGCACATTTTCTACTTTTAGCCTTTGTAATGCATTCATGGGCCCGACGTTTCTGGCAGCGTGTTTGTTCCTTTAAGTCGTGGCTCTGCGCTGTGGCGCTGAACGGACTCTAATGCAGCAAGAGCAAGACCGGGGTCCTCCACCATCCTGATTCAAGCTTCCCCCGCGAGTCGTGGGCTGGCTGTGTCCTCATCTAGGTGAAGAGTTCTCAGATCTCATTTATTATCCAAACTGGGAGAAACCACCAAAGTCTGCTTTGTTACTCTCCCCTCGGAAATGGATTCAGCCCCAAGACGTACACCAACCGTCAAGGGCCACTAGAAACAAGATGCCATCAATGACGCTGCTCTTGGTTTTGTTGTTCGTTGCTGTTCAGGTGCTAATTTGTGTCCAGCTCTTTGCGACCCCATGGACTGCAGCATGCCAGGCTTCCCTGTCCTTCATTATCTCCCAAAGCTTGCTCAAACTCATGCCATCCAACCATCTCATCCTCTGTCACCCCCTTCTCCTCCTGCCTTCAATCTTTCCCAGCATCAGCATCTTTTCCAATGAGTCAGCTCTTCACATCAGGTGGTCACAGTATTGGAGCCTCAGCTTCAGCATCAGTCCTTCCAATGAATATTCAAGGTTGATTTTCTTTAGAATTGAATGATTTGTTCTCAGTGCAGTCCAAGGGGCTCTCCAGAGTCTTCTCCAGCATCACAGTTCAAAAGATCTCAGTGCTTAAAGGGAAAGAAAAGTTTACACGATCCAGTCAACTTTGTGTAGTAGAGAGAGCACTGACATTACTTCCCTTTCTACAATCCTGAGTCAGTTATTAAATGGTTTTAGATTTCTGTTTCTGATCTGTCACAAGAAAGTGATGCTTAATGACATGAAAAGTTGATTTATTCAGTTAGGATAAACTTAGCAGGGAAGAAAGAATTTTCTGAATGTTTCCATAAATTACAATGACACTGTCTCACTAAAACTAAAGATGAGTATGGGTTGGACCTCTGGTCTGTGGCCCTTGAGAAGAACTGTAACAAGGATGAAGCCCTGGTTTATTTTTAATGGAATAGGACTCCACTGAAAGACAAGTTAGTGTTGTCAGCTTCTCAGCATCAAATTCTCCTGCTGAGAGCAGTCTTCCTTTTGAAAGAGCAGGAAAGCAAACCAAAGCAGAGTACAGAACTAAAGCTGGGAAGACAAGGGCCATCATATGCACAAATCTGTTACTTCTGGGTATAGGAACACGTTAACATCTATCAAAATGTAAATGTAGTTCCTCTTAGATAACTTCTAGGTTAAAAGTATCCCATGTGCAGGGTGGAATTTTAGATTTTTGTCTACTCTTCCTTGATTTTCCAATTATCTTTTTGTAGTTTTTACAAAATTGATGTTTTCTGTAGCCATTGTTTCTGTAGACAGGAGTCACCAATAGCAAATGCAGTACAAAATGTTGGCTTATTTATAACAGTGAAATTACTATTTTTCAATCAGCTAGGCTTCTGAATGGTATTTTAATATAAGAATATTGTCATCAACTAATTCAGAGTGATTTATTTCTACTTATGTGCCCTTTGCAATCATGAGAGTTTAACCCATCTTGAAAATTGCCAGGTAATAGAAAATAGTCTCATTCACCACCTTAATAAGACAAATGCCTTTACTTAAGATTTCAACAACATTCACTGATCACCTTATCTATACTCTGCACTAGGTTAGAGAAGAGAAATACAAAGATAACTACTACATAGATTGTGATTTCAAGAATCCTGAAGTCTATCAGGAAGAAAGTAAAAATAAGTAAAATAACAATAATCACTATCAGTTCAGTTCAGTCTCTCAGTCATGTACGACTTTTTGCAACTCCATGTATCGCAGCACGCCAGGCCTCCCTGTCCATCACCAACTCCCAGAGTTCACTCAGACTCATGTCCATCGAGTCAGTGATGCCATCTAGCCATCTCATCCTCTGTTGTCCCCTTCTCCTCCTGCCCCCAATCCCTCCTAGCATCAAAGTCTTTTCCAATGAGTCAACTCTTCGCATGAGGTGGCCAAAGTACTGGAGTTTCAGCTTCAGCATCATTCCCTTCAAAGAAATCCCAGGGCTGATCTCCTTCAGAGTGGACGGGTTGTGCAAGGGAAAGCTGCCATCATAATAATATCTATGCAATGCAAAGATAGCTCATGAATAGCATCAGGGAAATACAAGGGTGTGAGGAAAGGTTCAGAGATGTAGTCATTGATGTAAGTAAGTTGCGAAGTGTAGGACACAACTGAGTGAGTGAACATGAGTGCAGGGAGTGAAAGGGGTGCCATCTGGGGAGCTCTGATGGGGACTCAATGCTATGCTGCCCACGGTAAAGTCCTCCCAAAGTCCCTGGTCTCCAGCCCAAGTAATTGCTGGCAAAAATTGAGCCCATAGACGGAAGCCTGAATAAATATGCATTGGAGAAAAAGCTTGGGTAAATAGGCATTATTAAGTTTATAGCTAAATAGTCTCTTGCATTCCTCTACACCAGAAAGCAAGGAACAAATGCACATTCTGTTATGTTTCTTAGCATCTGTATTCCTCCTAGGTTGCCCTGTTTCTCATAGAATAGCAATAATTTCCAGCTCAACTATGAAAACAAATCCCCAATTCACAACTGAGAAAATGCTCACTTCATATCCATTTTTTAAATATAAAGCACAATTTTATCCAAGCTTATTTTTATAAACAAAAATATGCACAGAAAAGCATTCTAAAACTAAATTAATTTATAAATGTAAACCCTACAATATATTAGACATATTTAATCAACCAAGCTGAATTCATTCTAAGAGGAAAAGATACAGTACCTGGCTTTGATAGTCAACAGATGGCAGGATATTTTCATGATAGCATTTTCATAAACCCCAAGTATGAATGACTAATCTATTTGCCTTGGAGGGAAATGGATGAATAGTTGAGTATGTTATAAGGGTTGACAGGGCTCTGGTCTAAGCATACTTATCATATAAAGAACAAGATGGAAATAATTCTACATTGGAAGATCTGCTTTGTGTTGGGTAGTTACATGAATTCCTCTCTGCTTTATATATCAGCTTCTTAATTACCATGCCAAATTCCTGGCAACCCAAGATATTTTGTCTTTTTTATGTTATCTAGAGCAAGAATTATATGATGAACTTTTTCACTTTTTAAATGTACTACACTGGTGTAATTTAACAAAATTAATCTGATAAATCTTATTTTTCCTACAATGTTCCATCTTTTTATTGATATCTTTCTTTTCACTAACCAAGATTTTTTTCAAGTTTAAATCTGTCTTTCTAAGAGGTAAACAATTAATGTCACTTTAGTAATGACATACACATGCACATACATACACAACTTCCTTAGGTTTTTTATCCAGAAATGTTTCATTTTCTTAACTAGATCAACACTTATAACATAAAATTTGCTCTAGTAACCATGAAAAAGAAGAAACAGATTGAGAGCATTATGTCAATTTGGACTAAGAAAAGAGATACTTGTTTCACAATGTGGTGCCCAACTCAATACTTTATAATTTCATTTAGTTACAAGGTGAGTATCAAATGGATAAAATGTAGTCTCCTTTGAGGAGAAAAAAAGTCAAGATCTCTCAAAATTATTTTTGCTTTAGAAAATGTCAGCTTCAAAAAGAACAACCTAGGGAAATCAGAGCTGCCGTTAGACCCAAATGAGAGAAATGGGAGTATTTTAGAGAACCCTGTATCTCACAAACTTAGGCACAAAATACATTTATTAATGGGCACATGCACATCTCTGTCACTCACAAATCAATGTTCAGAGCAAACATAACCAGTTCTGTAAGATGTTTAAGAACCAGCTCACGGTGGTAGGAGGAACCTGATTTGTAGTATGCTCTGATCCCCAAGGTGTAAATTCTCCAACCACGGCAGGTTTCAGACTCCCAATGTGATGTCACCGATTTCAGAACTGGGAAAGATGCCATGAATGGATTCTCTCAAATCACATGTGCTAGCTCCAACCCAGCAGCAGCTGTGCCTCTGACCATACCCTCTTGTGACTAAAATAATACAGCCAGGTTATCACCATATCTCTTGCCCTCTGTCTGCTAAACAAAAGATGACTATGTCCAAATCCCGTGAAGTCTTCTGTGTTAGGTTTCTGATGGCATCAGAGATAGACCTTGACTTTAGAATGCGGGCAAGATTTGAGAGGCAGAAAGTTTTAGGAAAGAAAAAAGACAAGTTAATTAGTTTCTCAAATTCTTCCTCTCTGAAACGTAAATGTAATAGATTCTTGCATAAGGGAATTTCATAGTTGAAGCAAAAAATAAAATAAATCAGTGATCTTGCTCAAAAAATAAATCATGGATTAAATTTTAATACTTTATGAATTGTGTATCTTTTATTTGATCACTTAGCCAGAAACCACTAGCTTATCAATAGAATATTTAGTCAAGTATAAGAATAAATATCATCATTTATAACATGACAAAATAAGTGTATTTTGCCAAATTTCATATTAGTAATGTAACATCACACATAGTTTACTTTGTTATGTTAAGTCCTATTTGTCAAGGTAGAAAGGTAGAATATACTTAACAGCTTAACAACTTGATTTATAACTTTAAGTATTTGGACATTACTAATTATGTTATTTGTGAAAATTGCTTTTCAGTATTATCACATTCAATATTATACTTGCTATGCAAAAGGACAAGTTAATCCATATCAAGTAGTGTAGAAATATGAGTTAAAATTTTGGATTTGAATTTTTAAAGCAAGCTTCCCACCCCATCCCCCACAAAAAGTAAGCATAGTTATTGACTATAAATGTAGTTATTTAAGCATTTACATAGATAATATTCTGCTGTATGTGCCGTGTGTAGTCACTCAGTCATGTCCAGTTCTTTGTGACCCCATGGACTGTAGCCCACCAGGCTCCTCTGTCCATGGGGATTCTCCAGGCAAGAATACTGGTGTGGGTTGACATGCCCTCCTCCAGGGGATTTTCCCAATCCAGGAATCGAACCCAGGTCTCCCACATTGCAGGCAGACTCTCTACCATCTGAGCCTTCAGGGAACACTGAAGTGGGTGTCCTATCTCCTCTCCAGAGGATCTTTCTAACCCAGGAATCTAACCAGGGTCTTCTGCATTGCAGGTGGATTCTTTACCAGCTGAGCTCCCAGGGAAGCCCTCTGTCTGGAACTAGATTAAAATTTTTGAAGGCTGTAAGCAGTATTTTTATTTTCTTCAAAAGTTTTCTGAAAGCTCAACATTACTACCCCTCACCCCCGCTACCCCCTCCCCCCCACCAAAGACTATGGATTTCCTTATTTGAACATAAGTCATTCTTGAAAGTGAAAGTCACTCAGTCGTGTCCGACTCTTTGTGACCCCATGGACTATACAGTCCATGGAATTCTCCATGCCAAAATACTGGAGTGGGTAGCCTTTCCCTTCTCCAGGGTATCTTCCCAACCCAGGGATCAAACCCAGGTCTCCTGCATTGCAGGCAGATTCTTTACTAGCTGAGACACAAGGGAAGCCCAAGTCATTTATGAGTGTGCTATAAAACTCAAACTGAAAATCGAACCTGCTTGAGTCTTAAGTATCTCAAGTAAGAATTAAGGACAGTACATACATATCATATGTACCTTGTAGTTTTGTGTGTTTTGCAAGAAGACACACTGCAGAATGTAACACAAGCTGGACTGTCACTAGATGTTTCTTGCATTCCCTTCTCTAAAATATAGTTTCTATGGCAATCATTTAACACATGTTTATAGTCCCATGTTACTATTTAATTAGATTTTGATCCTTGGAAGACAGAGACTATGCCTCATTCATTTTCAAATCTCTAACCCTGGACTTGGGACCAGGTACATTTCCTAGCATTGGACAATGTCAACAACTTAAACATAAATGCTATGCTACATGCTTTTGGTGTGGAACTTGAGACACCTAAACTACATGCAGCAAGAATAAATGTTTACCCATGTGATGTGATGTGATTGAAGTAATCCAGTTTTTTACAGAATCCCAGTTCCACAATGTCTCACTTTTTATCAGTAGAATTTAATTACTTTGAGATTTCCTTTCTATGGTCTTCTTTTATTACAAAAGTAATCCTAAGATCTTTGTAAAACAAAAATTTTTTTCTTTGTGGGGATCTTAGGGCAATAGTACCAGAGGTTAGTAGAAACTAAAATTGAGGCAAAGAAGAGATTTTGCTAACATTTTGGGAAAACTAGGTCTACACAACTGGAGAAGGAATTGGCAACCCACTCCAGTACTCTTGCCTGGAAAATCCCACGGACAGAGGAGCCTGGTAGGCTACTGTCCATGGGGTTGCTAAGAGTCAGACAAGACTGAGTGACTTAGCTTTCACTTTTCACTTTCATGCATTGGAGAAGGAAATGGCAACCCACTCCAGTATTCTTGCCTGGAGAATCCCAGGGATGGAGGATCCTGGAAGCGACTGAACAGCAGCAGCAGCAGCAACTCTACACAACAACTGCAAATAGCCTATTGTACAGAATTTGCACATTTGGTAACATTGAAATTTTTTTTAAAAATTACACTTTGGAAGTCATAGTATTTACCAGTGTATGTGTGCTCAGTCGTGTCCAGCATTTTGGGACCCTAAGAACTATAGCCTCAGTTTCCTCTGTCCATGGGACTCCCCAAGTAAGAATGCTGGAGTGGTTTGCCATGCTCTTCTCAAGGGGATCTGACCCAGATAACAAACCTGTGTCTCCAGCATTGCAGACAGATTCTCTACCTCTGAGCCCCCAGGGAAGCCCAGTATTTACCCATATCTCAAACCAAAATGACTCTCTTGTACTCTTTATTTTTGATCCTATTTTACAACCGCTACAACTCAATTCCTTCCTTCCAGAGTCATAAAAAGAAGTTATAGGAAATAAGCCTTCATCCTCACTCTTCACACTCACTCTCATTCTGGATTGAAATGCAAATCAAACAGGAAAATGACAAATATGAGCTATAGAATATCTCCCAGGATCTGGAAAATCACAAAAATGGAAAATGATAAAAATAAATGAGGTCAAGGCAAAGCATCTTTGTCTTGGTGAGGAAGATGTGGGTGGAATGGAAAGCAGGGGAGCTGTGGTGTAGAGGAGGCTCTGTCCATTAAACACATATGCTACAGAAAAAGCCAACATGTTTAAAATCAGTTAATTTAAACTCAAATATTAAATCCTGCTTTGTATTTTCCTTTATGCAGCTTTTTCAAGCTATTTAAAGCAGTCATTGAAGACAATCTCTGGTTTACTCTGCACAAGGAGCCACAAAATTTTGGCAAGGAATTGACCCATTAATGTCATGGGGAGTAAAATGTCTTCTAACAGGACCACACTGAGTCCTCTGAATGGAGCTCTCATCTGGAATGGAAATACTATGTTCGCCATCTAGACTGTACGCCATCTTCCGTACACACAACCAATTTACCAGTTTAGTGGTCTGCCCCCAGGAACAATTCTTTGTTTGGCTTCCCTGTTATAGCCTAGTTTTTAGAGATTGCTTCAAATTCCTAGGCACAGAAAACTTTTAAAACGTTTCTGTCTGGTGATAACCAGGAACAGAAATGGGAACTTGGTTGAATACTAACTCTCAACCTCTTTGCTTGGCTTATAAAAACAAATAATCTAGAGAGACCTCTAATCCTCAGAGGTGCTCATGTCATTACTTAGTGCAAAATGTTAGATAAAATTGCAAGTACTGATGTTGCACCTATGTGATCCACAAAGCACTTCCACCTACATTGCCTTATTCAGTCCTCACAACAACCCTATGAGGTATAAGGTTCTATTTCACAGAGAAGAAAAGAGAGACTTGACGAAGTGATTTGGCTAAAGCAGTGCAACTAATAGAATTCAAGCCTAGTTTCTGGGTTTCCCAGTTTGTACCCTTTCTGCCATATTGTGATACCATATGTAAAAAAACCCAAGTCATCCTTTAATTTGGGAGCTCCTGGGAGCTTTGGCTCCTGGTGTTGTTTTCCATTTTTAAATCAACTATAAAACTTCTCTTTTTTACAAATGAACTTATCTATGAAACAGAAACCGGATCACAGACGTAGAGAACAGACTTGCGGTTGCCAAGGAGGAACGGGGGCAGTGTGAGGGGGGTAGATTGGAAGTTTGGGATTAACACATGCAAACGGTTATTTATAGAATGGATAAACAACAAAGTCCTAATGTATAGCACAAGGAACTCTCATTCAGGATCCTGGGAGAGCCATCAAGGAAAAGAACATTTTAAAGGAATGCATGTGCTTGGTCGCTCAGTGGTATATGTGTATAACTGAATCACTTTGCTGCAGAGCAGAAATTAGTACAGCATTGAAAATCAACTAAACAGCCATTAGTTTTTTAAAAAAAAAAAAAACTTCTGCTTTATTATTCCATTAGTTGTTCATCTTTTCACTTCCCTGTTCTCATGCCACATTCTTCATCTAAAATGTTGTCACTGTATCAAAGAAATCTCTGTGGAAGCTATAAATTTTAGTGAACTGAGAAGAGGCATGCAATTGTAAATGTTCCTTTCATAGTTTATTCCTTGACTTTTCTTTCATTAATACACTTATGGAACTAAAGAACAGGAGCACTCTTGAACATTTTAATTGCATGATGGGACCAGGGAAGTGGTGTTCCTTCTATGTGGCCCACATGTACAGAGAGGAGTGTGGCTATGCTTGCATTGGGCAGTCCTCAGTTCAGTTCAGTCGCTCAGTCGTGTCCGACTCTTTGCGACCCCATGAATCGCAGCACACCAGGCCTCCCTGTCCATCACCAACTCCCGGAGTTCACCCAAACCCACGTCCATCGAGTAGGTGACGCCATCCAGCCATCTCATCCTCTGTCATCCCCTTTTCCTCCTGCCCCCAATCCCTCCCAGCATCAAAGTCTTTTCCAATGAGTCAACTCTTCGCATGAGGTGGCCAAAGTACTGGAGTTTCAGCTTTAGCATCATTCCTTCCAAAGAAATCCCAGGGTTGATCTTCTTCAGAATGGACTGGTTGGATCTCCTTGCAGTCCAAGGGACTCTCAAGAGTCTTCTCCAACATCACAGTTCAAAAGCATCAATTCTTTGGCGCTCAGACTTCTTCACAGTCCAACTCTCACATCCATACATGACCACAGGAAAAACCATAGCCTTGACTAGACGGACCTTCGTCGGCAAAGTAATGTCTCTGTTTTTGAAAATGCTATCTAGGTTGGAGATAACTTTTCTTCCAAGGAGTAAGCGTCTTTTAATTTCATTGCTGAAATCACCATCTGCAGTGATTTTGGAGCCCCCAAAAACAAAGTCTGACACTGTTTCCACTGTTTCCCCATCTATTTCCCATGAAGTGATGGGACCGGATGCCATGATCTTCGTTTTCTGAATGTTGAGCTTTAAGCCAACTTTTTCACTCTCCTCTTTCACTTTCATCAAGAGGCTTTTTAGTTCCTCTTCACTTTCTGCCATAAGGGTGGTGAGATTTTGGAGCCCAAAAAAATAAAGTCTGACACTGTTTCCACTGTTTCCCCATCTATTTTCCGTGAAGTGATGGGACCAGATGCCATGATCTTCATTTTCTGAATGTTGAGCTTCAAGCCAACTTTTTTGCTCTCCTCTTTCACTTTCATCAAGAGGCTTTTTAGTTCCTCTTCACTTTCTGCCATAAGGGTGGTGTCATCTGCATATCTGAGGTGATTGATATTTCTCCTGGCAATCTTGATTCCAGCTTGTGCTTCTTCCAGCCCAGTGTTTCTCATGATGTACTCTGCATATAAGTTAAATAAGCAGGGTGACAATATACAGCCTTGATGTACTCTTTTTCCTATTTGGAACCAGTCTGTTGTTCCATGTCCAGTTCTAACTGTTGCTTCCTGACCTGCATATAGGTTTCTCAAGAGGCAGGTCAGGTATTTTAATTTTATGTAAAAAACAGATTGCTTTTTAACATAAGTATGTCCCATGAAGTATCTGAAAATTTTTATAGTAAAAGAACTATTTATCTTGTACCTGGAATACAAATTTAACTGGGTGTCCTATTTTTTATGTAACAACACTAGCCTAAGTGCTTTGGAACTAATGTATCATGAATATGTGTATATATATCATGAATATATATATATATACACACACACACATCATAAAGTGTGTTGCTAAACTTTTACCAAGTGTTTATATCAGTCCTCCAGCCCCAAGGTACCATAACATATAAAGGTTTTTTACCCATTAGGAGCTTTTTATTGACAACACTTTCAAAGACATGAATTCTATTTTATTTACTAGTGTTAGGCGCTCAGTCATGTCTGACTATTTGCGACCCCATGGACTGTAGCCCTCCAGACTCCTCTGTCCATGAAATTCTCCAGGCAAGAATACTGGAGTGGGTTGCCATTCCCTTCTTTAGGAGATCTTCCCAACCCAGGGATCGAACCCAGGTCTCCCACACTGCAGACAGACTCTTTACTGTGTGAACCACCAGGGAAATATATGTTTTTAGTAAGATCTTTACTTATATGTCACCTTCTGTACCCACTTAATCTAAAATTTCAGACCCTGCCTCCAACACTTCTTTTACCCCTTCTTTGCTTTAATTTTCTTCTTTGGCTCTTACTTCTGTTTAACATGCTAACATATTGTCTACTTTCCCTGCTAGAAATATAGGTTCTTAGGAGCAGAGGCATCTTAGATTTCACGTTTGTATCCCCCAAAACAGTAGGAGATAAATTAAAGGGGCTCAATAAATATTTGCGGAATAAATGAGTGATGCCTGAGAGGCTATTGTTCTATATTGAACTATATTGTTCAGTGTAGTATCTACTGTTCTTACAATCATACAGAATCTCAAAGCTTGCCATCAAATTGGAGTCTTGAGTGTGGCATAAATGTTTATAATCTTAATATTAGCCCACAGACATAAGGTGAGGAAAAGGTCAGCAGTTCAGGGTTTAAGAGTCATCTCCAGACCTAATGTAATTTAATCTGCCCCCAGCATGTTTTGTTTTGGAGAAGGCAATGGCACCCCACCCCCGTACTCTTGCCTGGAAAATCCCATGGACGGAGGAGCCTGGTAGGCTGCAGTCCATGGGGTCACTAGGAGTTGGACACAACTGAAGCAACTTAGCAGCAGCAGCATGTTTTTTATAGTTAGATGTTTGTCACCCCAGGTGTCATTTATTAAGATCCCAGATATGATTGAGTGAATGTCTGGAATAGTCCAGTAACAAAATGGCACTGCAGGCTGAGAGCACAGGCTCTGTGCTCTGGGTTTGTATATGCAGATCTAGGTGCCTCCAGGGCAGGCTCCTCAAAAAGCCTAAGCTTCAGCTGTGAAGTGGAGACCCTGGTAGGCTCTATATTGCTCGTGTAGATGTGGCGATCGAATGGTCATCTCTTCTGATTGTGCTGGGGCCCTCAGCCCATGGCACCTCAGCCCTTTGGGTCACGTGTTCTTCCTCACTACTGTATCTTAACTCATCCCCAAGCCTGAGGTCAGATTTTCTCATGGTCCCTTGGTTGCTGACAAAGAACTGAAGTCAGCTTTATTTCGAGTGTTGAGTGTCCTTTTTTTTTTCCCCAATAAGACAAGAATTCTCAGCAGAATGAAGAAAATCTTCTGCTCTTACATTTGACTTTACACAGTGATGGCTGCCTGTAATAAAATAGTAAAGGAGAAAAAAATTAAATAAATGAGAATACGAAAGTGACAAATTAAAGTTGTATGGACTCGTGGTTGGGGAAAAGCAATGAGGCAGACAAATATGATCAGATTTAAAGGGCTCAGTGGGATTTGGGAAATTAGCATAAGTACATAAACTAGTAGTGCTAACTTGGAGCAATGGCATCATGAAACATTTGTCAGCCTTTTTGAGCCCTTTTATGAATTTCTCCTCGAGCCATGTTCTAAAATTTAGAATGTGTTCAAGAGCAAACAAATATCCATACACTTAAGCATAATTTGCATATTCAACTTATTGAGTAACGACACTGACTTGGGGTAAGATACAGTGCATGTATTCAAAACAGAAAAGTTACCAAGTAGAAAACCCAATGAAAAAAATAATAATACAAAAGCTGTGATCATTCGTTTTGTTTCCTTTTTTCCTACTATAGTGGTGATCTTATTTTGTATGATTACTCTTTTCATTTCTCCTATTTTTTTTGTATTTCCTTCATATCATATATGAAACCCCAGGAATAATGTTTTCCCTCTTCAGAATCAAGAAATGTCAATTAAAATAAAAATGAGTTACCTTTTTTTTTTTTAACTTAAGAGGTAAGCAAAGATGAAAAATACTGATAATACCCAGTGTTGATGATATGACAAGTGGGTCCTTTCATACTATTATAGTTCAGTTCAGTTCAGTCGCTCAGTCGTGTCCGACTCTTTGAGACCCCATGAATTGCTGCACGCCAGGCCTCCCTGTCCATCACCGACTCCTGGAGTTCACTCAAACTCACGTCCATCGAGTCAGTGATGCCATCCAGCCATCTCATCCTCTGTCGTCCCCTTCTCTTCCTGCCCCCAATCCCTCCCAGCATCAGAGTCTTTTCCAATGAGTCAACTCTTCGCATGAGGTGGCCAAAGTATTGGAGTTTCAGCTTTAGCATCATTCCTTCCAAAGAACACCCAGGACTGATCTCCTTTAGAATGGACTGGTTGGATCTCCTTGCAGTCCAAGGGACTCTCAAGAGTCTTCTCCAACACCACAGTTCAAAAGCATCAATTCTTAGAGCATTCTTTGGCATTGCCTTTCTTTGGAATTGGAATGAAAACTGACCTTTTCCAGTCCTGTGGCCACTGCTGAGTTTTCCAAATTTGCTGGCATATTGAGTGCAGCACTTTCACAGCATCATCTTTTAGGATTTGAAATAACTCAACTGGAATTCCACCACCTCCACTAGTTTTGTTCATAGTGATGCTTTCTAAGGCCCACTTGACTTCACATTCCAGGATGTCTGGCTTTAGGTGAGTGATCACACCATTGTGATTATCTTGGTCTTGAAGATCTTTTTTGTACAGTTCTTCTGTGTATTCTTGCCACCTCTTCTTACTATCTTCTGCTTCTGTTAGGTCCATACGATTTCTGTTCTTTATCGAGGCCATCTTTGCATGAAATGTTCCCTTGGTATCTCTAATTTTCTGGAACAGATCTCTAGTCCTTCCCATTCTGTTGTTTTCCTCCATTTCTTTGCATTGATCCCTGAAGAAGGCTTTCTTATCGCTCCCTGCTATGTTTGGAACTCTGCATTCAGATGCTTATATCTTTCCTTTTCTCCTTTGCTTTTGGCTTCTTTTCTTTTCACAGCTATTTGTAAGGCCTCTCCAGACAGCCATTTTGCTTTTTTGCATTTCTTTTCCATGGGGATGGTCTTGATCCCTGTCTCCTGTACAATGTCATGAACTTCCGACCATAGTTCATCAGGCACTCTGTCTATCAGATCTAGTCCCTTAAATCTATTTCTCACTTCCACTGTATAATCATAAGGGATTTGATTTAGGTCATACCTGAATGGTCTAGTGGTTTTCCCTACTTTCTTCAATTTCAGTCTGAATTTGGCAATAAGGAGTTCATGATCTGAGCCACAGTCAGCTCCCGGTCTTGTTTTTGCTCATTGTATAGAGCTTCTCCATCTTTGGCTGTATAGAATATAATCAATCTGATTTTGGTGTTGACCATCTGGTGATGTCCATGTGTAGAGTCTTCTCTTGTGTTGTTGGAAAAGGGTGTTTGCTATGACCAGTGCATTCTCTTGGCAAAACTTTATTAGCCTTTGCCCTCCTTCATTCTGTTTTTCTACAAATTCTGAATCTTGGTTTTCCCCTTGGGCCAAGCATAGAGCGGTTACACATAGTAGATGCTTGTAAGTATCTGATCAGTGAATGAATGAATGAATGATTATCATCTTTACATTTGTGTAGCTATTTAGAATCCTTTCATTGCTATTATCTCTATCATCATTGTAAGGTATGGAATTTGCTCTGAAGTCAGACTTTCATGATTTGACTGACATTCAAGCTGACATTCAAGCTGACATTCTTATGACCCAATAACAGTGATAATCACAATAAAAGTTTAATTGCTAAAAAATTTCTAAAATACAACTTAATTCTTAAGAACTATAAAGGGTATCTGCTATTCATGGTGATCACTTCTTTCAAATTTCTTTATCTCTCTCCACCTGCTCTACTCAGACCAAAACCTCTCACACTGCCAAGAAAACTCTCTTGGCACTCCAGCCCACATGATTCTCATTCTTTTCTATCATTCCCTTTTTCCTCCAAATTTTCTGACAGATTCCTTATCAAGGGCCCTCCTAAGGCAAGGTTGCCAGAAGAGTGTGAAATACTGATGTTTGGCCCCAGTACTGAACTTAATTTGTTGGGTTTATCAAGACTCCCCAATAACAAAGGCCTCCTCCCAAGAGCTCATTCTTCTAAGAGGTTTTGCTCCTAATTTTGAAGTACTTTTATCAAGTCACAACTGAGACTATCCTTTCTGGATCGTCACTAACCAATCAAGCTAGTGTGATGGTTTTGTTGATTTTTAGTCACTCAGTTGAGTCTGACTCTTTGCAACCCCATGGACTGTAGCCCACCAGCCTCCTCTTTCCATGGGATTCTCCAGGCAAGAATACTGAAATGGGTTGTCATTTCCTTCTCCAGGGGATCTTCCCAACCCAAGGATGGAACCCATGTCTCCTGCACTGGCAGGTGGATTCTTGACCTCTGAGCCACCAGGGAAGCCTATTATGTGATAGTAGAATGGTCATTAATTTTCCAAACATGATTTGATTTTAAAGCAAGAATTTTCTTCAACTTCTGTTATACAGATGCATTCCTTTCTCCCCACATTCTCAACTCTCAAATTCTTAAGCACAGAAGCTTTTTTTCTTTTCTTTTTAATTTAGAAAAGCATCAAGAGAACTTTGCAAGCTTTTCTTCAGTTCAGTTCAGTTCAGTTCAGTTGCTCAGTCATGTCCGACTCTTTGTAACCCCATGAACTGCAGCACGCCAGCCCTCCCTGTCCATCACCAACTCCCAGAGCTCACCCAAACTCATGTCCACTGAGTCAATGATGCCATCCAACCATCTCATCCTCTGTCATCCCTTTCTCCCCCTGCCCTCAATCTTTCCTGGCATCAGGGCCTTTTCAAATGAGTCAGCTCTTCACATCAGGTGGTCAAAGTACTGGAGTTTCAGCTTCAACATCCATCCTTCCAATGAACACCCAGGACTGATCTCCTTTAGAATGGACTGGTTGGATCTCCTTGTAGTCCAAGGGACTCTCAAGAGTCTTCTCCAACACCACAGTTCAAAAGCATCAATTCTTCGGTGCTCAGCTTTCTTTATAGTCCAACTCTCACATCTATACATGACTACTGGAAAAACCATAGTCTTGACTAGACAGACCTTTGTTACAAAGTAATATCTCTGCTTTTTAAAATGCTGTCTAGGTTGGTCATAACTTTTCTTCCAAGTAGTAAGTGTCTTTTTATTTCATGGCTGCAATCACTACCTGCAGTGATTTTGGAGCCCCTAAAAACAAAGTCTGACACTGTTTCCACTGTTTCCCCATCTATTTCTCATGAAGTGATGGGACCAGAGGCCATGATCTTCGTTTTCTGAATGTTGAGTTTGAAGCCTGCTTTTTCACTCTCCTCTTTCACTTTCATCAAAAGGCTTTTTAGTTCTTCTTAACTTTCTGCCGTAAGGGTGGTGTTATCTGCATATCTGAGGTTATTGATATTTCTCCCGGCAATCCTGATTCCAGCCTGTGCTTCTTCCAGCCCTGCATTTCTCATGATGTACTCTGCATAGAAGTTAAATAAGCAGGGTGACAATATACAGCCTTGACGTACTCCTTTTCCTATTTGGAACCAGTCTGTTGTTTCATGTCTAATTCTAACTGTTGCTTCCTGACCTGCATACAGGTTTCTCAAGAGGCAGGTCAGGTGGTCTGGTATTCCCATCCTTTTCAGAATATTCCACAGTTTATTGTGATCCACATAGTCAAAGGCTTTTTCACAGTCAATAAAGCAGAAATGGATGTTTTTCTGGAACTCTCTTGCTTTTTCCATGATCCAGCAGATGTTGGCAATTTGATCTCTGGTTCCTCTGCCTTTTCTAAAACCAGCTTGAATATCTTGAAGTTCACGGTTCACGTATTGCTGAAGCCTGGCTTTTCTTAAGTGGTTCAAATACTCCCTTTAGTGCAGAAGAAACACATCTTCTGTATTTTAAGTCTGAGGTGGCAGCTGTAGACAGAAGAATGGACTGGTTGGATCTCCTTGTAGTCCAAGGGACTCTCAAGAGTCTTCTCCAACACCACAGTTCAAAAGCATCAATTCTTCGGTGCTCAGCTTTCTTTATAGTCCAACTCTCACATCTATACATGACTACTGGAAAAACCATAGTCTTGACTAGACAGACCTTTGTTACAAAGTAATATCTCTGCTTTTTAAAATGCTGTCTAGGTTGGTCATAACTTTTCTTCCAAGTAGTAAGTGTCTTTTTATTTCATGGCTGCAATCACTACCTGCAGTGATTTTGGAGCCCCTAAAAACAAAGTCTGACACTGTTTCCACTGTTTCCCCATCTATTTCTCATGAAGTGATGGGACCAGAGGCCATGATCTTCGTTTTCTGAATGTTGAGTTTGAAGCCTGCTTTTTCACTCTCCTCTTTCACTTTCATCAAAAGGCTTTTTAGTTCTTCTTAACTTTCTGCCGTAAGGGTGGTGTTATCTGCATATCTGAGGTTATTGATATTTCTCCCGGCAATCCTGATTCCAGCCTGTGCTTCTTCCAGCCCTGCATTTCTCATGATGTACTCTGCATAGAAGTTAAATAAGCAGGGTGACAATATACAGCCTTGACGTACTCCTTTTCCTATTTGGAACCAGTCTGTTGTTTCATGTCTAATTCTAACTGTTGCTTCCTGACCTGCATACAGGTTTCTCAAGAGGCAGGTCAGGTGGTCTGGTATTCCCATCCTTTTCAGAATATTCCACAGTTTATTGTGATCCACATAGTCAAAGGCTTTTTCACAGTCAATAAAGCAGAAATGGATGTTTTTCTGGAACTCTCTTGCTTTTTCCATGATCCAGCAGATGTTGGCAATTTGATCTCTGGTTCCTCTGCCTTTTCTAAAACCAGCTTGAATATCTTGAAGTTCACGGTTCAAGTATTGCTGAAGCCTGGCTTTTCTTAAGTGGTTCAAATACTCCCTTTAGTGCAGAAGAAACACATCTTCTGTATTTTAAGTCTGAGGTGGCAGCTGTAGACAGAGATAGTTTTACCTCTAGCACCAAGCTACTCCAGTCAAAGGGCTATGGTAT
Organism: Cephalophus harveyi; assembly: GCA_006410635.1. NCBI lineage: Eukaryota > Metazoa > Chordata > Mammalia > Artiodactyla > Bovidae > Cephalophus > Cephalophus harveyi. The sequence goes on from SJYT01011984.1 coordinate 88,933, forward strand.
AACCTGCTTATTTTGAATTTATTAAACAAGGAGAGAATGACTTAGGTCTATCTGCCTCAGACAAGAACTCTGTTTACTCACAAAGCCAGATATGGTGGGAGGATTTGAAGGAGAGAGACAAATTACAAAGCTAAAAGTCACTATTAGCATCTAAATGGCAATAACAATAGAATGCAGAGATAGGCCATGAATGTCTTCGAAGTTGTAGCAAATGTCCAGATTTCTACTGAAAGTATCCTTAGATAAACATGGAACCTCCTTTCCCAAGTTAAGCGGTCAACCTCAGAAAGGATGTTAAGTTCCTGGCAACCGTGTCAAAACTTGAGCTAGTTTCATAGCTCTTGTCCCCAGTCACAAAATATAAAGTGAAAGAAGGGACACGGAGAGATGCTCATGTCCACATGAACTTCTAGAAGTGGTGATCACTGTCTGAGCTCAAGAATTCAATAGAGGATTTGAAGGAGAGAGACAAATTACAAAGCTAAAAGTCACTATTAGCATCTAAATGGCAATAACAATAGAATGCAGAGATAGGCCATGAATGTCTTCGAAGTTGTAGCAAATGTCCAGATTTCTACTGAAAGTATCCTTAGATAAACATGGAACCTCCTTTCCCAAGTTAAGCGGTCAACCTCAGAAAGGATGTTAAGTTCCTGGCAACCGTGTCAAAACTTGAGCTAGTTTCATAGCTCTTGTCCCCAGTCACAAAATATAAAGTGAAAGAAGGGACACGGAGAGATGCTCATGTCCACATGAACTTCTAGAAGTGGTGATCACTGTCTGAGCTCAAGAATTCAATTTCAAGTTTTTATAGTCAATTGATATTATTAAGTTTTTTTTCTTATTATTCCTCAGTCTAAAATGCTCTCCACCTTCCTTTTCACCATAGCAAATTCTTGCTTATCTTCAGTTTAAATATCATTTATGTCAGACAGCGCTTCCCTAGTGATCGCTGCTCTGCTTTAAATGAGGTGAACTCCTGCTAGAGCCTCTGGAGCATCAAGCATTGATCCCAGCAAAGTATTTATAACACATCTGTTCCTGCTTAGGGATTGTCTGTCCTTCTGATGGTAAAGTGCATGAGGGCAACATACTCTACTTTCCACACCATTTTAAACAAGGACTTAGTACATTTGAAGCGATATCTAGAGCTTTGTTTTTGTTCTCAGCCTATTCAGAGAGAAGAGAACCTGTGAAATATTTACATCCATAATGTCTTTTTGGGGGGCTATCTATTTATGTATACTGTGCTGTGCCCAGTTGTGTCCGACTCTTTGCAACCCCATGGACACGGGCTCCTCTGTCCGTGGGGATTCTCCAGGCAAGAATACTGGAGTGGGCTGCCATGCCCTCCTCCAGGCAAATCTTCCCAACCCAGGGATTGAACCCAGGTCTCCTGCCCTGGAGGAGGATTCCTTACCATCTGAGCCACAGGGAAACACAAGAATACTGTAATGGGTAGCCTATCCTTTCTCCATGGGAACTTCTCAATCCAGGAATCAAACTGGAGTCTCTTGCACTAAAGGTGGCTTCTTTACCAGCTGAGGTACTAGGGAAGTCCCTATTTATATACATTTACATATTACTGCATAGTTTGAATTAACCTTTACATACTAAATTTATGTCACATCTACTTTTGTCTTACTTCCAGTTTTGTTTGTTTTTCTTCTTAGTTTCTATCTGCTTTGTCCTCCTCTGTCCCCAGAGGCTACTCCAGGACAGCACTTCCTAAAATTCCAAAGCTCTTTGTATTTCAGAATTTGGGAGTTCTTGTTTTACATGTTTATTTCTAGAAAACTGTGCTTGCGGGATTCTGAGGTCTGTGGCTTCAGCATCAAGGTCATGGGAAAATCCTTGCTGTTCAGAAGGAGCTTCCTGGAGCCCTCCAGTGAAGATGTGCAAATCCTCTGCTGGTAATAGTAGAAAAGCCAAATGGTGATCACCATTGTTTAGAATATGTCTTCCTGGAATAGATCATCTCAACAGGAAACAATATCTAAAGTGTCCACTTTGTTTCAGAATTTACTTCTACTTTTCCTAGTAGTGACAAATTATTTAAAAGAAAAGAATAGAATGAGCATTGTTAGGAAGGAACTGAAGCAGAGCAAGATTAAGAGATAAGACAAAACATTTCCTTCAAGTGTGCTGAAGTCTTCTGGTCCAAATTATTCAGAATAAACCTGTAGACCAATCAGTGAACTCCCAGGAAAAGAAAATGTTTAAGAGAAACATGCATAACTATGAATGTACTTGTGCTCCAGAGATAGAAAAGTGACTCCTGATTTAGAGACTAATAAGCTTGCTGTTTATCTTTAGCAAGATTCTAAGATTGAACATTATATTGCCAATTTATGTGCAGTTCGATCAGAATATCTTGCCTTTGTCCCAGAGGAGTTGGTTAAAATCAAGTTTTGTCAGATAGAAAACACTGTCAGGTGAATGCCAAAAAGGAATTTGATTTTTACTGTTACTCTGTTGGTACAGTGTGAAATGCCACATGCTTGTAAGTTCTGAGATTTTTTTTTTTTCTGAAAAGGATACCAAATTGCTATGATTTATTCAGTAATTCTGGATAAATACTTTGGTATTATGTAGGAACTTGGATGATCCTTTCAGTTTTATTCAGTACTGTTATTTTTTAGAGATCCATGTACATTTCAGATCATCAGCAGTAATGTAGCAGATAGGTGAATTTCTGTTTTAGAGAGGATTGCCAGGTATTATACTCTCACAGGTTCTTAGGAAATTTTGTGGACTGTTTAAGAGTTACTGAAATTCATTTATGGAATATTTTCATGGAGAAGGAAATGGCAACCCACTCCAGTGTTCTTGCCTGGAGAATCCCAGGGACGGGGGAGCCTGGTGGGCTGCCGTCTATGGGGTCGCACAGAGTCGGACACGACTGAAGCGACTTAGCAGCAGCAGCAGCAGCAGCTTAAAGATTTAACAAAGTTTGTTATCATATCATTAAGAACCAGAATGTAAACTGATTATATGATTACATGAAAACACAATGGAATTGATTTAGAGCTGATTGAACAAATCTATTAAAGGGGGCTATTTAGCAGATCCACGTCCTTTGGAAAGAGTAGTGTCTCTGGCATGTTAGGCATAGGATTCACTCTGCCTGGTATGTTGATGATGACTTAGTTGACATTTTTTAAAACTGCTGAAAGCACCGTGCTGGGAGGAAAAATAGTTTGATTAATAAAATCAGGATTAAGATTGAGAAATATTTTAACTGGTGATAAATTTAATTACCAACATTTCACAAGCTTATGATTAAGGACACATGTCTGAACAGGAATTTTTAATAATAAGCATTCTATAGGTTGATTTAGAAAAATCAAGAAATAAAAACAGCAAATAGAAGAAAAAAATTGTCAATATGATAGCCATCAGAACTGTCTGCAAAAACTGCAACTCTTTTCAAGCTCATTGTAAGATTACACTTCCTTACTCCTTGTGAAGTGAGACATTGTTGTTGTTGTTCAGTTGCTCAGTTGTGTTCAACTTTTCTCAACCCCATACAGTGCCGCATACCAGGCTCCTCTGTCCTCCCCCATCTCATGGAGTTGGCTCAAATTCATGTCCACTGAGTCGCTGACGCCATCTAACCATCTCATCCTCTGCCACCTCCTTCTCCTTTGCCTTCAATCTTTCCCAGCATCAGGGTCTTTTCCAATGAGTTGGCTCTTCACATCAGGTGGCCAAACTATTGGAGCTTTAGCTTCAACATCAGTTCTTCCAATGAATATTCAGAGTTGATTTCCTTAAGGGTTGACTGCTTTGATTTCCTTGCTGTCCAAGAGACTCTCAACAGTCTTTTCCAGAACCCTAATTCAAAAGCAATAATTCTTCGGTGTGCAGCCTTCTTTATGGTCTAATTCTCATATCCATACATGACTACTGGAAAAACCATAGCTTTGACTAGACAGACCTTTGTCAGCAAAGTGATGTTTCTGCTTTTTAATATGCTGTCTATGTTCGTCAGAGCTTTCCTTTCAAGGAGCAAGAGTCTTTTAAGTTTACCCTGTCCTCAGTGATTTTGGAGCCCAAGAAAATTAAATTTGTCACCATTTCCACTTTTTCCCCTTCTATTTGCCATGAAGTGATGGGACTGGGTGCCATGATCTTAGTTTTCTTAGTGTTGAGTTTCATGCCAGCTTATTCACTCTCCTCTTCAAATGAAAGTAAGACATGGCCTTATGATATTCTTTTAACAAAATAGCAAAAGTCTCATGCAGTGTTCAAGCTGTTCCATTCTTTATTCCTACCTCAGTGACAATGGAAACTCCTGGAGCCTCCATCTAGCTGTGAATGTGATGATCAAGCACCCTCTTGTAGCCTGTGTTTGTATGTAGCATGAGCAAGAACTCATCTTTTGTTGTTGAGATTTGGGTGTTGTATTAAGTCACTGTGATTTGAGATTATTTGTTACTGCTACATAACCTACTTATCATAATCTATTTTACTGATAAAACTAGTATTTCTGAACACAAGAAGAGATGTGTTTGTGGTATGTTAATTCCCAGTACAATTTTAGTACATATGTATCACACACACAGGCTCCTCAGGTAGCTCAGTGTAAAGAATCCTCCTGCTAAGCAGGAGACACAGGTTCAACCCCTGGATCAGGAAAATCCCCTGGAGAAGGAAATAGCAACTTACTCCAGTATTCTTGCCTGGAGAATCCCATGGACAGAGGAGCCTGTGGTTTCACAAAGAGTCAGACATGACTGAGCGACTAAACAACAACAACAGCAATCATACACTCATAAGTTATAAAAATGTCACCACTCTATTTTGTCATATAGGTTAACTTCCTTATATTGTAAAGTGAATATATTTCTACAACATCAGTTTTATAGCTTTGGACGTTGAACTCATTACTCAACCAAATTCCTATTGTTAGAACTTTATTTTTCCTATTATATAATAATTAATCCTATAATAACACTCTTTATCACATCTTTAATATTTTTCTTAAGATAAATTTGAGACGTATCATAGGAAGAATGGTTATTGCTTTATTGGGCTTTTATTATCATTTTTAAATCATCCAAAAATAATTAACACAAGCGTACAGTCCCACCAGCTGTGTGTTAGAAAGCCAATTTTGTCAGATATTTTTTGACACAGAATATTGGATGTTTTCATTTTTACTAGTCTAATTTTGCCAGCACCCCTTGGTAGCTATTTTGTTTGAACATTTCATGACATGTTTGTGGGTTGTTTTATTTCTTTGTTTGTTATTCAATTATTCATGGCCTTTTTCATTTATTTTAGTTGATTCACAAGCTGTGTTTTGATACTGTCTGTTAACCCCTTTCATACATTTTGCAAGCATATTTCTCAGTTTTCTATTCTTTAATATTATCTATGATTTTTTCCATATTGAAGTTATTAAGTTTAGTTAACAAAATGTAGCAATCTTTTTTCTATGAGACTTAGGCCCCTGAAAGTCAAACTTAAGATATCTTATCTTCTCAAATCTCCAAATAAAATATAATGTTTTCCTTTAGCGCTTTTATTACATTTACATGTACATTTTTAAAGATGTGTATAAGAGACAGGAATATGTCTTATTTTTAATCCATCTAGAATTTACTAGGGAATATTAAATATAATAGGAATCTTTTCTTCCCCACTCAAAAAAAAAAAAAGGACCTAGAATTTTAAACTGATCTAAAATACAACAGGAAGCAAGTAGTGAAACAGACAAAAAAATTAATACAATTTTAAACTTACTTAACAAAAATCTAGGACATACAATAAAGGAAGCAAATTCTTCTACTACATTCCCTATCCATTAGACCACATCTAAAATATTTAGCTTGGGGTTTTACATCTAAGTTGGGATATTGGCAAATTAGAAAAAGAGAAGGGCTATAACAGAATGATAGTGGTTGTGGAAAGTCTGTCTTTAGAAGAATAATTCAAGGAATGTTTTGTTGAGGAAGAGATTAATGTTGGTAATGAAAATTATATTCAGATTTAGGAAAAACTGCCAAGAAGAAGTTTTAGATTCATTCTGTATAGTTCTAGACATCAGTAGTTATTGCACTAAAAAGTATAGCGATTATTTCACTTACATAAAGGGAAGAATTTTGTGTCTCTTAGGTCAGTTCAAAAATGAGGTATTGACATTCCCACTATTGAAGGATTTCAGACGATGACTAAATGTCATTCTATCAGGGAGTTTGTAGGGGAGATCCTTTCCTGGATTGGGATGTGTGTGTGTGTGTGTTAGTCACTCAGTCCTATCTGACTCTTTGTGAGCTCAAAGTAGACTTTCAGGTTTCTCTGTCCATGGAATTCTCCAGGCAAGAATACTGAAGTGGGCTGCCATTCCCTTCTCTAGGGGTTGGGATTCTGGACCAAAAATCTCTAAGGCCCCTTTCAAAATCGAAGATTTTATGGATAATATTCAGGACTATGTTTGACCTGAAGAAAATGGCCTAATAAATAACTCTTATTCCTTTCAGAAATTTAGGTCTGAGTTATGAAAATGATGTAAGCTGAGAAGATAAGACAAAGCATCAGTTGAGAAACAGGAGCATTAACTTTGGGCATTTGTGTACTAGCCCAAGCCTCACCACCCAGTAATAAACCGTAGAGCCTTAGGCAAATCACTTATCTTGCCTGGGCTGCTATTTGTAATTCTAAAATGAATGCAGTGAATGAAGATATCATTGCTAGGTCATCTAAGGATCCCATCTAAGATGCTATAATTCTATGTTTAATAAATAGGTGGGATAAACTACATATCCAGGTTTCCAAATGGAAACCCAGATGTCTGTTCTAATAAAACCTGCCCATTTCAGTGGCTTATCTTACTAAGAGCCTCTACAAACAGATCCAGAGGTTAAATTCAAGGTTGATGCATTCATCATTAATCAAAAATGTTAAGAATCTGTTGTGTATCAGGCCTTATGCTAGTTACCAGAGATTCAAAGATGGTTAAAATGAAGTCTGCGCTCTCAAAGACCTCACATTTAGCAGTGATGACAGCCTAGCAGACTAACAATTACAATACAATGTGATAATTATGCTGAGTGTCTTTAATTACTCAAAGGTTCAAAGACATGCATCTTCTATGTAAGTCTCTAAACAGTAGGTCTCAGTTCAGTTCAGTTGCTCAATCGTGTCCGACTCTTTGCGACCCCATGAATCGCAGCACGCCAAGCCTCCCTGTCCACCACCAACTCCCGGAGTCTACTCAAACTCATGTCCATCAAGTCGGTGATGCCATCCAGCCATCTCATCCTTGGTCGTCCCCTTCTCCTCCTGCCCCCAATCCCTCCCAGCATCAGGATCTTTTCCGAAGAGTCAACTCTTCGCATGAGGTGGCCAAAATATTGGAGTTTCAGCTTTAGCATCATTCCTTCCAAAGAACAGCAAGGACTGATCTCCTTTAGGATGGACTGGTTGGATTTCCTTGCAGTCCAAGGAACTCTCAAGAGTCTTCTCCAACACCACAGTTTAAAGGCATCAATTCTTCGGCGCTCAGCTTTCTTCACAGTCCAACTCTCACATCCATACATGACCACTGCAAAAACCATAGCCTTGACTAGATGGACCTTTGTTGGCAAGGTAATGTCTCTGCTTTTTAATATGCTATCTAGGTTGGTCATAACTTTTCTTCCAAGGAGTAAGCGTCTTCTAATTTCATGGCTGCAGTCACCATCTGCAGTGATTTTGGAGCCCCAAAAAATAAAGTCTGGCACTGTTTCCACTGTTTCCCCAACTATTTCCCATGAAGTGATGGGACCAGATGCCATGATCTTAGTTTTCTGGATGTTAAACAGTAGGTCTAAATGGTATCTAAATACTCTTCCAGCTCTACATCATGCACATGCTTCTGAATGAGAAGAAAGACTAGCCTTCCATACCCACTCCACCAAAGCTAATCAGATGCTGAGCAATGCCACCAAGGCTCAAGTCAGAGAGTCAAACACAATTGCTCATTTAAGATTAAAGATGCCTCTGGAGTCTTAGTTAGGCAAACCACAAACAGTCTCCATATATCCCTCCTGACAATGACCTCTGTGGACATTTTCCATAGTGCTGGCTCACCTAAGATTTCATAGTACTATATAAATAAAACCCAGAGGGTCACCCTTCTGTGCTTTACTTCATGGGTGCTAAGTTGCTTCAGTCATGTCCAACTCTTTGTGATCCTATGGACTGCAGCCTGCCAGGCTCCTCTCCATGGGATTCTCTAAACAAGAATACTGGAGTGAGTTGCCATACTCTCCTCCAGGTGATCTTCCCAACCCAAGGATCGCACTCACATCTGTTATGTTTCCTGCATTGGCAGGCAGATTCTTACCATTAGCACCACCTGGGAAGCCCTTGTGCTTTAATAACCTACTCAGTGAAGGCACATTTGGTTTTTAAGGAAGGGTCTAATCATACTCTGTGATTGCATTGGCAAAGGGTACTGATTCGAGTGATGGTTGGGGAGTGGCTTGTCTAGTATCTGAAGTTGGCCTTTGCGGCGAAAGTTATATGATCTGCCTCTTAGAGCCTGTACACTACTAGAAAAGGATTCTGATGCTGTATTTTGTATAGTACTAAGCCCTCAGATTCCCACATTATGAAACTGGGTTTTGTTTTAATTAAGAACAGAGGAAAAGAAAATACATTAGGTGACCAAAGAGAACATTTCAACAGCACCCTGACACATGTGATTGCTTCTCCCACTACTACCTTTCAAATAAAATACATCCCCAGGTATGCAGCAGCCCAGGGAGAAAAGTGTGTCTTAGAATAATGGTCTCAGAATCACCTGCAGGCCTTGTTATAGCATGGAGTGCTGATCCACAACCCTGAGTCCTTGATTCACATGGGTCTGAAGAGATTCCCAAGAATGTGTATTTCTACAAATTCTCTGCTGCTGATGGTGGTGGTATAGGAACCACTGCCTTAGAAAATAGCTGATACTTGAAAAATGCTTTTGCATCTCAAAAAGCTTCCTAAGCCAACCCAAGTTTCTCTGTCCATGAAGGGTGTTCCTAGAGAAATCTCTCAGAAATGGAATTAAAAAAAAGAATGGAAATAAACATCATTAAGAGTTTTCCTGGGGCTAGAAGAAAAGATATGAATACGTCAATGACCTTTGATGTATGTTGTAAATGGATAGCATTTACAATAGGTGAAACCAAATACCTGCTTTGAATCAGCATGGAGAAGACAAAGAAACAACCCATCAAGATATCATACTTCAGACTAAGGCTCTTTCTCAGCAATATCCTAGTTTTCCTCCTTTCTTGGTATTTATGATGTCTTCTAGAGTTGAGTTTCTGGGTCTTTATGTACTCTATGTATAACCTGAGAAGCTAAGAAATTTTTTTATTGAAATATACTTGATGTATATAATATTACATAAGTTGCAGGTGTACAATACAGTGATTCACAATTTTTTAAAGGTTATACTCCATTTATGGGCTTCCCTTGTGGCTCAGTTGGCAAAGAATTTGGCTGCAAAGTGGGAGACCTGAGTTCCATCCCTGGATTGGGATGATCCCATGGAGAAGGGAAAGGCTATATTCTGGTCTGGAGAATTCCATGGACTGTACAGTCCTTCGGATTGCAAAGAGTCAGATAGAACTGAGAGACTTTCACTTTATAATTTATAGTTATTATAAAATATTGGTTATATTTTTCCTGTTGTACAATATATCCTTGTGGTGGTGATTTAGTTGCTAAGAAGTATCCAACTCTTTGCGATCCCATTGACTGTAGCCTGCCAGGCTCCTCTGTCCATGGGATTCTCTAGTCAAGAATACTGGAGTGGGTTGCCATTTGCTTCTCCAGGGGATCTTCCACACCCGGGGGATCAAACCCAGGTCTCCTGCATTGCAGACAGATTCTTTACCATCTGAGCTATATGGGAAGCCTATATATCCTTGTAGCTTATTTTATACCTAATTGTTTGTACCTCTTAATCTCCTACCCTCACTTACCCCTTCTACTGCCTTCTTTCCTCACTGGTAACTACTAGTTTGTTCTCTATATCTGTGAGTCTGTTTCTTTTTTATTATATTCACTAATTTGTTGGGTTTTTTAGATTCCACATGTATGTGATATAATATAGTATTTGTCTTTCTCTATCTGACTTATTTCACTTAGAATAAAGCCCTCCAAATCCATTCATGCAAATGGCAAATTTTTGTTCTTTTTTATGGCCAAATAGTATTCCACTGTGTGTGCGTGTATATCACATCTTCTTTATCCATTCATCTGTTAATGGACACTTAGATTGCTCTCATATCTTAAGTAATTCTTATTCTCATGACTTAAAGTTACTTTAGTTTGTGTTCTTTACTTAAACAACTCAATAACTTAGCACTATAGGTATCTGTTGTATTCTCTATAGCATGCTATGCTATCACGATGTCTTTAGAGAACAGTCAAAATTAAATGGTCCCTATAAATGAAAGATTCTTCTTTACCTTTGGACACTTTTCTGCACTTGCATATCAAGGCTGGAAGTAAGGACCTTCCCCATGGTGTCATCCATGGACTCTTTCCCTGGTGTCATGGTGTGTAACTGTGGCCAGGCACATGCCACAGATTAAAGCATTTTGGGGCTGAAGCTATAGTGCTCAATTTGCTTTTCTCCATTTCCAAAGACATGGCTGGTGGCCTGTGCTGATTCTGGACTTTCACTCCCCTGTTCTCTGGGGCCCTGCTTCTGGTTCTTCCATTTCTCTTCTGGCCCATTCATCTCAAAGAAGACACAGGAACCCGTGGGAGAAAAGGGAGACATTCCACAGATACAGCCAAGAAGAAAGCGCCACCCCAGGGTAGAGCCGCTGGCAGCCCACTCAGGCAATTTTGGGGTGGATCCAACCCTGCTGCATATTTCTCCAAAATAAGACATCCAGTTAAAGATACACCAAATTCTTCTTCTTCTAGAATCTTTAAATAGACAGACTTTGCAGGCCCCAAAATAAACCTTTGTGAATAAAACAGTAAATTTTTCAGTAAGTATATTATAAATAGCTGGCTAGGAATTTTCTAATCTGGAAAATATAGGAAATGGAAATGAAAGGAAAATGGGCCAAGACTCCTGATCGCAAATAGGCTTCTCACTTAAACCAAAATGATCACCTCATGCATTCTTTTTTAAAAATAATAATAATTATTATTATTCTTTGGCTGTGCCAGGTCTTATTTGTGACGCACAAGATCTTTGATCTTCATTGCTGCATGTGGAATCTAGTTCCCTGACCAGAGATCAAACCAGGGCCCCTTGCAGTCAGAGTCTAAAGTCTTAACCACTGGGCCACCAGGGAAGTCCAACCTCATGCATTCTGACTCAAGAAAGTCACTGGTTTCCAGGAATATAGTTGTTCAGATATTTTAACCTCAAATGTGGTTAAAGAACAAGATAAAGGACCTCGAGTAATGAAACTAGCAGGCAGAGAGAATCACAATGCAGTTTTTCTTTTTATTATCATTTCAAAACAGTGATTTGGATAGATGTTATTTTGTGCCTTGTAAAAGCCATGGGGATAAATATGCATGACTCCCCTCCTCTGACAGAAAACCAAGACCAACAAGATAGACTCAGCCAAGTCAGACGGAGACCTGGAATTTGTGGGTGTCAGTCCTACTATTTAATGCCAAGGCCTTCATCCTTTAAAGTTTAAAAAAAAAAAAAAGGCCAGGAAGAGAAAATATATGTCACTATTATTTTCAATGACATTAATTTGATGTTCCCTAAGTGAAAAGGTGCCTCTAAAACATTTAAAGCAGAGACATTACTTTGCCAACAAAGGTCTGTCTAGTCAAGGCTATGGTTTTTCCAGTGGTCATGTATGGATGTGAGAGTTGGTCTATAAAGAAATCTGAGTGCCGTAGAATTGACGCTTTTAAACTGTGGTATTGGAGAAGACTCTTGAGAGTCCCTTGGACTGCAAGGAAATCCAACCAGTCCATCCTAAAGATCGGTCCTTTGTGTTCATTGGAAGCACTGATGTTGAAGCTGAAACTCCAATACTTTGGCCACCTGATGGGGAAGAACTGACTCATTTGAAAAGACCCTGATGCTGGGAAAGATTGAAGGCAGGAGAAGAAGGGGATGACAGAGGATGAGATGGTTGGATGGCATCATTGACTCGATGGACATGGGTTTGGGTGGACTCTGGGAGTTGGTGATGGACAGGGAGGCCTTGTGTGCTACAGTTCATGGGGTCGCAAAGAGTCAGACACGACTGAGTGACTAAACTGAACTGAACTGACTCTTCTCTTGTTTACTTCACCACTCTAGCTACGTATTATTTTTTTCTTTCTGAAAAAAAGACTGAGGTAAAGTATTTAATAGTAAAATTGGCATGGATAAGCCTACCACATAGGGATGCTCTAAAGTAAAGATTAAAAGGATAACCTATGAGAAAGCACCCAGCAGGCAGAGTGTAGATGTTCAATCAAGAAATAACTCCTCCTTTGCTTGTTGGTAGAGGGAAAGCATTACAAGATCATGGACAGACAAGTGTTATTATGAGAGCTATGTTAAGTTCTTCCCCTCAGTGGAGTTAAATTGGTGAGAAAGGAACACCAAGGTTTATACATCAAATCTGTCTGTGACTCTTTTGTAGACTAAATTTATTCTTCCCAATCACCATTGCAGGTTTTAGAACAAAGCCTCGGATAAAGCCATGATCCTCACAAGCAAAGAGGGCTCTCTAAACAACAAATTAAACCCACAGTTCAAGGTTCTATCAGATTCCTGGCATCAGATTAGGTGTTCCTTTGAAGAGAAGATTGCTGTTATCAATAGAACTCCTTATTAGCCCTCTTTCTTAGAAGGTGTAATAACATACTTTCTATGGGAACTAAGTAGTCATTTGGTCAACCAACTATTAAGGAAACACCATTTATATCTGGTTACACAATTAGCATGTATTTCCCTGTCTGGATGATTTTAAAGGCTATTAAGAATGAAATAGTTTTGCTCTGAGTATATATAAGCACATTTTCCACAAAATGAGAAAGAAAGAAATTCTCTGCCATATAGATGTTGGAAGCCACATTCTGCAGTGAATAAGAATACAATTTTGGGTTCAGATGGTCCTGAGTTCAGATTTCTTGACTAGGCTGTGGACTTGGGAAAGTTATTGAACCTTTTTGAGATACAGTTTTCTCATCTGGAGATGATAATAGCATACCTTGTAGGGTTCTTAACAACTGCATGTCAAGTCAAAGTGTAAGTTGCTCAGTCGTGTCCGACTCTTTGCAACCCTATGGACTATAGCCCGCCAGGCTTCTCAGTCCATGGAATTCTCCAGGCAAGAATACTGGAGTGGGTTGCCATTCTCTTCTCCAGGGGATAATCCTGACCCAGGGATCGAACCCTGATCTCCCACAGTGCTGGTGGATTCTTTACTGCCTGAGCCACAAGGGAAGCCCTAAAATTGCATGAGATAATGTGCCTCATGTACTTATTATGCATACAGTCTCTGACCCTATAGGAAATGCACCAATAAACAGTGGTTAATATATTGGTTATGATTACTAATTGAACCAAGATTGGCCTAGCTACTGTCACAGGGGCTATGTGCCTTGAGCATTTTTGTTGTCCTTTACCTTTAGCCAGCTGAACAACTCCAACTGCAACAGAAAGATGGAGCCCCCGAAAGACCCAGGGAACAATGACCTCTTTGATGATTACAACTGCCTTATTGTGAAGTCCATAATCTGGTCAGTCTATCCAGTCTATCCAGGTCTATCCAGCCAAGCCACCTCAGAACTCTGGACTGGAGTTCCATCATTGGAAGAGTTGCTGTGGAGTCTCCACGAGCTTAAGGAGCTTAATGGGGTCAGGAGGGTGTTGTAGGCAGTTGCAGTTAAACTTTTCTGGGTCATACCATTGCCAGAGAAGGAAATGGCAACCCACTCCAGCATTCTTGCCTGGAGAATCCTATGGACAGAGGAGCTTGGTGGGCTACAGTCCATGGGTCGCAAAGAGTCAGACACAACTGAGCTACTTCACTTTCACTTTCACTATTGCCTCGAGGTGTTTCAGCTTAGTCAGCCACCAGAAGGTGGAAACCTAGACTCCTAGTATTTATTCCTACCCAGAAATAGGCCATACCTGAGTTTTCATAATTCTGAAGGCTTTGTAGCATAGCTCTGAGTATTCAGCCTCCCTCATCAGAAATAGAGACAACTCTCCATTTGGTGACTGGCCAAGGGAGAAACTCCTGTTATTGCAGAAAATGGGATATGCTCTATTCCCTTTGACTCCAGATCGGCTCCGGAAGCCTCTTTTCCAAATAGACTTATTCATTCTCCTCAGGTAAATGTCTCTCCTCTGACAAAGACACACACATTCAAAGTCCTTGAAAAGTTGAGTGTTTACCTCCCCAGCATTTCTAGTCCACATAGTTGCTGCTAAGTCGCTTCAGTCGTGTCCGACTCTGTGCGACCCCATAGACAGGAGCCCAACAGGCTCCCCTGTCCCTGGGATTCTCCAGGCAAGAACACTGGAATGGGTTGCCATTTCCTTCTCCATTGTGTGAAAGCAAAAAGTGAAAGTGAAGTCGCTCAGTCGCATCCGACTTCTAGCGACCCCATGGACTGCAGCCTACCAGGCTCCTCCATCCATGGGATTTTCTAGGCAAGAGTACTGGAGTGGCTTGCTATTGCCTTCTCCGAAACAAAGAATAACTATCCCCAAAAAACATTTTGTCCAGGAGCACATCAGGAAGCTCTAAGATCCATTTCATTAAATACATACATAGTAGGCTTCTTACATCTTCTTCACAGTGCTTAAGGTGTCAGGATTTTCTCAGTAAGTTGTTGAGTGACTGTAATCCAAGAGTCAGACTATGACATTAAGCTAATTTATGTTTGTGGCCATCTAAACAGTAATATTTTGTCCAAGCGAGATAAGTTCTCATGGATGCAGAAGAAACTTTGGTGAGGTGAGCATGGTGGATTCTTTACCAAATGAGCTACCATGGACTCTCCTAGAGAAGCAAACGTAAAGATTAAATGTTTCCTAGGAATCCACGAATATCGATGCTGTAAAATGCATCTCTTGATCTCTTTATAGACACAGTTAATCTTAAATTACTGCTTAATAAGATATTTTATGAATGTACCATAGTACCAAGCCTGAATTGGCAGTATTTGAATAGTCTCCAGATTTTCAGTATTACAAAAATCCTTTCATAAATGACATTAGATAAATATTTGTTCTTAGTAACCTCTCCTTACAGTAAGTTCCTCTATTCAGTTCAGTTCAGTTGCTCAGTCATGTCCGATTCTTTGCAACCCCATGGACTGCAGCATGACAGGCTTCCCTGTCCATCATCAACTTCTATAGCTTGCTCAAATTCATGTCCATCAAGTCAGTGATGCTATCCAACCATCTCATCCTCTGTCGTCCCCTTCTCCTTTGCCATCAATCTTTCCCAGCATCAGGGTCTCTTCCAAGGAGTCAGTTCTTCATGTCAGGTAGCCAAAGTACTGGAGTTTCAGCTTCAACAACAGTCCTTCCAATGACTATTCCAGGACTGATTTCCTTTAGGATGGACTGGTTTGATCTTCTTGCAATCCAAGGGACTCTCAAGAGTCTTCTCCAACACCAGTTCAAAAGCATCAATTCTTCAGCGCTCAGCTTTCTTTATAGTCCAACTGTCAGATCCACACATGATTACTGGAAAAACCATAGCTTTGACTAGATAGACCTTTGTTGGCAAAGTAATGTCTCTGCTTTTTAATATGCTGTCTAGGTTGGAGAAGAAAATGGCAACCCACTCCAGTACTCTTGCCTAGAAAATTCTATGGGCTACAATCCATGGGGTCGCAGGAAGTCGGACACGACTTCACTTTCACTTTCGGGTTGGTTATAGCTTTTCTTCCAAGGAACAATAAGCTCCTAGATATTTCATTTGCTGAGTGAAAGGCTCTGCACAGGATTTGGTTCACATGAAGAAGCCTGCTCTGAACATTCTATACAGGACTCCTATGCAGCAGATGTAACATGTGTCTCCTGGGAGTGGACTTTCCAAGTCTTGGGTAAAGGACTATATGGCTCAGTTTTCCCAGGCAGTCCCAGTTAATTCCAACTGACCTAGGGACGCATCCTTTTAGTGCCCCTTTTTATTCTCAAAAGTGTCTTGGTTTGGGCAATGTATAGTCAGTCATCCTAGCCATAGGACAGACGAAGACTTTTCTTTATGAGGCAATGTAAAGCTGTTCCCAAAACTGTTGCACCAACTCAAATTCCCCTAATAATCTATAAGTGATGCTCTGGATCCACATCCTCTCTGACACCTGGTACTGTCAATCGGACTTTTTCATGCTTATCAAGCAAATGGTTGTAAAATATTATTTTATTAAAATCATGATTTACATTTCCTGGGGCCCCCCAGGTGCCTCAGATGGTAAAGAGTCCACCTGCAGTGCAGGAGACCTGGGTTCAATCCCTGGGTCAGAGAGATTCCCTGGAGAAGGAAATGGCTGCTCCAATATTCTTGCCTGGAAAATTCTATGAACAGAGGAACCTGGTGGGCTACTATTCATGGGTTGCAAAGAATCAGACATGATTGAGCAACCAGCACCTCATCACCTTCACTTGATTTCCTGATCTCTGTTGATGTTAAATACTATTTCGTATTTCTGTTAGCTATATATTTATTTTATCTTCTTTGAAATGCCTGTTTGTACCTTTTGACCCTATTTTATTGGAATGTTTGGGTTGAGCCAACAAAAATTGAACCCAGCCCAAACACCTATCAAAAGGAGAGGACACGGGCTGCCCTGGTGACTCGGTGGTAAAGAATCCGTCTGCCAATGCAGGATGCACAGGTGTGATCCCTGATGCAGGAAGATCGCACATGCCATGGAGCAGCTAAGCCTGTGTGCCACAGTTACTGAGTCCGTGCTCCTGGGAGTCATAACTATTGCACACCCTAGAAACTGTGCTCTTCCCCAAGGGAAGCCACCACAACGAGAAGCCCTGCATACAGCAGCTAGACAGTAGCTTCTGCTTTCCGCAGCTAGAGAAAAGCCTGCATAGCGATGAAGACCCAGCACAGACAAAAATAAATAAGCAAAACTATCTTTTTAAAAAAGGAGAGGGTATGAATCAGCTGTGCTGAATACAATGTGATACAATTCATCAGCCAACAGAAGTTCATCAAACTATCATGTGATATGATCCATATCTTAGCAATATATTATTAAATTAAAAATAATTTTGTAAAGATTAAATATACACATTTACATATGTACATATACATATATACACCAAAATTAAAATTTCAGAAATACAAATGCTACCAAAAATATCTATCTAAAAGAGAAAGCATTTATATGATGATGAATATGAAATCCAGATTACCTCAGAGAGGAAGGAAACAGGATAAAATCCAGAGACCTTATGATCATGGGTCAGTTACCATCAAGATCTGAGGATTTGTTTGGGGTGGTACATTCTAAGGATTTATCACCAATAAATAAGCAAATAAATAAACAAACAAAAGACCATGTATACATAATGAGTCAATATTATGATTAAATTTTTACAGTGAACAGAAGGGGGAAAAAATGCATGTTTTAAGATTATGCAGAGATATCACCAGATACGCCCTCAAGAAAGATTAGACAATCTATATTCCCACAAAATACATGAGTACCTATTTCACTGTACCCTGAATTATTCTGTAAAGCTAAAGTGATTGGACTAGATTCACCCAGGCCATTCATCCATTCACCCAGGTATGGAATGAAGCAGGAACCTCTGTCCCTGATCCACTAATGGTGAGGCATCTTCTCCACCAGTGTCATCTTTGCTGAAAGCCTGCCTATTTGCTGAAATCCTACCTAAGTGGTGCCCAGAGCTGGGATGGGGAGCAGGGCCTAATCCCACTGAGCTAAGGGGTAGAACCATATGGAATGCCTCTGTCACCACTGGGTTTAGTGGCTCCCAGATGTGAAGGGAACCACCTGCTCCCCAGCTGTTTCCTTGTTTACACCAGCCACAGCGTCTTTCCAGTGATATTTTCTCAAGATGTATTTGCCAGTCCTACTCTAAAGCCTGCCTGCTGTCCACCACCATCATCATTAACAGTAATAACTAATGTCTGGTTTTTGTTTAAGATGCCCAGAGTATCAGGTACATGAATAAGAGTAGACATACTTGTGTTTATTTATTTTATAATTAGATAAATATGGTTAGGCCTCTATCCTCCAGTCATGAGAAATTGCATCTCAAAAGTGTTTAAGTGCTTCTTTCCCTTCCAAAGATGGTAGCAGAATAGAAATGGCTAAAAAGGAGATGGAAATCTAACTAGAAAATTTAGCTCATCGCCAAAGAGCACATGGTCTAAGCTTGGGTCCATTTGCATGTGGCTGCCTCTACTTACTCTGTGGAAAGTTGGAGCTGGGGCCCTATTGTTGAGACTTTTCACACTGGCCTCCACAATGGCCTCCATCAAAGATCTGTCCATTTCCAGTGAGCCCTATGAAAGCAGAACTTGGCCCCCACCGTATCTAATTGAAATAAACTATGCATTTAATAAAATCACCCACCTCCTTACATCTTCAAGTCTTGGGAGATCCCAGTCTCTTTTTCCACACACACTCTTCCTCCAAACCTTGGAGCTTCTCTCCCTTTGGGATAATCCTTCAGGGTTCCTCAGTTTACCTAGTTGTCATAAACAAAATCTTGTTTTCCTAAGGAGAAATAGAAAAAATAGCTTTCCATCTTTCCAGAGTCTTCTAGAGTAGCAAAGTCAAAATAAACTGATACATTAAAAAAAAATTCCAGAGGTGTTATGACATTGTCCTGGTGATTCTACCCTCAAAATATGTCAAAAATTTACCCACTTCTCTCCAGCTCTCTTTACTATCACGCAATTATCACGCAATTCAAGCCACCATTCTCATGTGCTCTATTATAACAAATATAAACAAATCTCCCTTGTTTTCTTCAGACTTGATTCTCCATAGACCAGCCAGAGGGAGACTTTAAAAATACAAATCAGATTATATTACAGCCTTAATTAGTAAGATATAAAACAGCAATAATAATGAAGTATTCAAATTAAAAGTCCTAATCAAGGACAGGGAAGACTAGGTGACTCGGTAAAAAAAAAAAAACAAAAACCTGAGTTTGGAAGATCCCATGGCGAAGGGAATGGCAACCCACTCCAGTCTTCTTGCCTGGGAAATCCCACAGACAGAGGAGCCTGGCGAGCTACAGTCTATGGGACGAAGAGTCAGACATGACTTACTGACCACACAACAATGACAAGGCCAAGGTCTGTAAGCCTTCCAGCCTTATTCCTGTTGCATTTCTCTAGGTGCAGGACACAGTTTTGTTTGTTTCTTTGTTTTTAAACTCTACCTAGCTTTTCGCTGGAGAAGGAAATGGCAACCCACTCCAGTATTCTTGCCTGGAGAATCCCAGGAATGGAGGAGCCTGGTGGGCTGCCGTCTATGGGGTCGCACAGAGTCGGACACCACTGAAGCGACTTAGCAGCAGCAGCAGCAGCTCTTCACTACCTCAGGCTTAGTCTATCCTTCTGCCTGAAATCTTTTCCTGTGTACCTTCTGCTTCTGCCTCAGGTCTTAGCTAAATGCTACTTCCTCAGAGATGTTTGTATTGATTTCAAAATCAGTATGAGTGTGGCCCTGTTTTTATTTTTCCTTATACTCTTTATTGCCCTTCTTAGCAAGGAGAAATAGAAAAAATAGCTTTCCATCTTTCCAGAGTCTTCTAGAGTAGCAAAGTCAAAATAAACTGATACATTAAAAAAAAATTCCAGAGGTGTTATGACATTGTCCTGGTGATTCTACCCTCAAAATATGTCAAAAATTTACCCACTTCTCTCCAGCTCTCTTTACTATCACGCAATTATCACGCAATTCAAGCCACCATTCTCATGTGCTCTATTATAACAAATATAAACAAATCTCCCTTGTTTTCTTCAGACTTGATTCTCCATAGACCAGCCAGAGGGAGACTTTAAAAATACAAATCAGATTATATTACAGCCTTAATTAGTAAGATATAAAACAGCAATAATAATGAAGTATTCAAATTAAAAGTCCTAATCAAGGACAGGGAAGACTAGGTGACTCAGTGGTAAAAAAAAAAAAAACAAAAACCTGAGTTTGGAAGATCCCATGGCGAAGGGAATGGCAACCCACTCCAGTCTTCTTGCCTGGGAAATCCCACAGACAGAGGAGCCTGGCGAGCTACAGTCTATGGGACGAAGAGTCAGACATGACTTACTGACCACACAACAATGACAAGGCCAAGGTCTGTAAGCCTTCCAGCCTTATTCCTGTTGCATTTCTCTAGGTGCAGGACACAGTTTTGTTTGTTTCTTTGTTTTTAAACTCTACCTAGCTTTTCACTGGAGAAGGAAATGGCAACCCACTCCAGTATTCTTGCCTGGAGAATCCCAGGAATGGAGGAGCCTGGTGGGCTGCCGTCTATGGGGTCGCACAGAGTCGGACACCACTGAAGCGACTTAGCAGCAGCAGCAGCAGCTCTTCACTACCTCAGGCTTAGTCTATCCTTCTGCCTGAAATCTTTTCCTGTGTACCTTCTGCTTCTGCCTCAGGTCTTAGCTAAATGCTACTTCCTCAGAGATGTTTGTATTGATTTCAAAATCAGTATGAGTGTGGCCCTGTTTTTATTTTTCCTTATACTCTTTATTGCCCTTCTTAGCACATTCATAATTCCTCTTATCTACATATTGGTACTGACCATGTATCACTAGTGCCTAACATAGTAGACACACAAGAAATTAATGAATGAAAGAGAAGGATATAGAACCCTGAGTGGCTCAAGTTCTACTTAGGGAGACACACACACATGCACACACACTCACGCACACACACACACAGTATTTGTGGCTTATTGAAGAGACCCTCCCTCTCCTAATTCTTGGCTCAGAAACTTGCTAACAGCAGGCTCAACCCAACCATTGCTACAGCCTTTCTGTTTCATATTACTGTTAACTACCATACTTGAAAGCAATTCAATCCATGTGCAGGATTACATGAGACAATCAGTCATGAGACAAAGGCAAAAATGCCTTAGTTTTGACTCTTTGTGACCCATGGACTGTAGCTCACCAGGCTTGTCCACGGAATACTCCAGGCAAGAATACTAGAGTGGGTTGCTATTTCCTCCCCCAGGGGATCTTCCTGAATCAAGGATCAAACCCTGGTCTCCTGCAATGCAGACAGATTCTTTACTGTCTGAGCTACCAGGGAAGCCCATGTCTACTACAGTCTGTGTGTCATTCTTCCTATATGTGACATTTTTTTCCTTTCTTTTTTTTTCTTTTTGATGCTTTGGAAGCCACTATAAATTTGGCAAATATTTTTATAAGCTGAAACAATAGGAAGATATGTAGAAATAAATATGTATTTAATTTCAAGCAGAAACTGAGAAATATTCATCCTTGCATTTAATCAACTTTAAGAAGAATTAGTCTCTTGGGAAACATCCTACAATCTTTCCCCTTTCACCGAGGCTTTACTTCAGGCCCCCGTTCTTCACATTGATGAAGCAGACAGTTTCAGCTGCTCTTCAATAGTATACAGACTGATTGCTTCAAAAAAAAACTTTTTTTGAAAGTTAGAAATTACTCTAAAAAACGAAAGTCATACCAACTGGGAAATGTTCCTAAAAATAGTTTCAGGACAAGAATAATCAAGTATGTTTGTAATTGTCTCTAAGTCACTATAAATATTATATTACAACGTTGGTAACTGAATTGGATTTTCCTTCATATCAAATCAAAGAGACTTCAAGCTGTCTCACTGCTGGGAATTTAATCTGTGGATGTATTCCTATGTGGAGATATTTATTTTGCTTCTATGCTGCTGTTGTTTAGTTGCTAAGTCGTGTCTGACTCTTTTGTGACCCTATGGACTATAGCCCACCAGGTCCTTCTGTCCATGAGATTTTCCAGGCAAGAACACTGGAGTGGGTTGCCCTTTCCTTCTCCAAGAGATCTTCCTGCGCCAGGGATCCAACCCTCATCTCCTGCATTGGCAGGCAGACTCTTTGCCACTGAGCCACCTGGGAAGACATGCTTTTAGGTAATTCTCCCAAATTGAAAACAACAAAAGTTGTCATCAGAAGGCATTGTTTTAATCAACTATATTCTAACTATGAAGCGGAATACTGTACACTCCTAAAAATCAGTAAAGGGAATCCACAAGTATTAGTATTGGGCCAATTCCAGGAGACAGTGAGGGCCAGGGAGACCTGGGGGCCTACAGCCCATGGGGTCACAAAGAGTCGGACATGACTTCCCAACTGAACAATACGCGAGAAGGGCTAAGAAATATTATTAATAAAAATGCCAAAGAACTGTGCACACATAGAGTCCTATTTGTATAGAAACAAGGTTGTATGTTATACTATTCAAAACGCATTTCTGGAAGAATACTCAAGAAACTCTCACTGGGGAATATTTTTGGGAAATAAGAGTGTGGCTTGGGGTGAAAAGAACTTTTCAGTTTTAGACCCTTTAAATCTTTTGATTACCTTTTAATCATGAATTAGCATTATTTTGTTATTAGATTCTTATTATACATATATCAGTTTAAAGATACAGTGTTTTAGATTGAACTTACTTGGGAAAATGTTTTGACTTAGTTTCTCATTGTATATATCTTCAGTTTCTGTATGCCAGTGACTGTTGTGGGCTATGCATTTGCCTTAGTGTACCCCATCTCTAATAACATTGCGTACTAGCAAGTCTGAATTTTCACTTCTGCTACTGAACTCTTTAATCTTGCTTATTTTAAGAAGCATTTCCCAGCTTCTTTACAGAAATCTGTCAAAGTAATGGTTTAAAGGTTGCTTCTAAATTTAAGTTCAAGATCAAAAATTGTATAGGATTCTTAGCCTTTTAGCTAATCATTCATTTAACCTACATTTATGGGCATAGCTTTGCATATGAGGCATTTTGTAAGTTACAAGTTGATTATGACAAAGTACCTGATTTTAAAGTGCATGAAATGCAGTGGGGAAAGACAGAAGCTGGCTTTAATCTATAAAATCTGTTCCAAAAACTCTTAATGAAAAAGGAGCATGGGGCACAGAAGAAAAGTTACTAAACTACACTGGACTAAGGGAGATTTCCAGGAAAACATAACAATCAAGATGAATCTCTAAAAAAAAACAAAAATAGTTGGCAAAACACCACTACCTTCACTAGAACATTTTACATAACTTGGAATTCGAGAATTTTAGACATAGAGATGACCTTAAAAGAATATGAAGTCTAGTCTTCCTATTTCAAAAATAAACATTTTTTAAAACAACGGCTGGAGGTTCAGATTAAGTGGGCAGTACAGAGTAGACCCTTAACAAATGTTCCTTCCTTCCAAGACCGGATACATAATTTACAAGTCAACTTGTTCAAAATGGTTAAGAATTTCGAGACAGCTACAACAAAGCATTAAGTCAACATGGGCCCCTCTGAGTATGAGACTTTGTACAACTACCGCATGGTTCTCAGGCCAGTAATGTACGCCTCCCTCCCTCTTCTTACCTAAATTCCTAGAAGGCCCCAGAGGCAGAATCTAAATAAGAACCCAGGTCTCCTCAGACCCTGAGGTTTCATGCCCTGTGCTCTTCAGATTTAGAACAAAAAACAACTCAACTGGAAATGTCAATATCATGTAGAGAGGATAATGCTTTTTAAATTTTTCCTGCACACAATTGTACAATTGTGTTAGGAAATGTATAAAATCACATTGTGCTGGTTGCTCAAATAGCTAAATAACCCAGGCCTTTAGGCAATGGAGTGGGTCATGAATTCTGCCTTTCACTTTTTCATTTTTGCATATTATTAAAAAAAGATGAATTTATAATGCTGTTTTTCAAAACAAAATGATTACAATAAGAAAAAGTCCTACAGAATAGAGAAGAGCATGCTACTAACAAGGCTGAAGCTTCTAGAAGCAATGTTTCTAACAAGGCTAACTCAGCTCTTCTTTTACCTATAAAGACAAACACTTCTCAAAATTAAAATACTCATAAATAATCCATTAACCACAATGATTTGTCAATATAAATGAATCAATGTGTGCCTTCATTTATTCATGTAATAAACATGAATAAACATGAATCGATGTGCCAAGAGCCTGGGACAAAGATGGTTCACAGTAGGTGTTCACTCAAAGTGAGTGATGATGGATGAATGAGTGACTAAATAAAGAACCACAATTGGATGCTATCAGGCCATAAAAAGGAATGAACTACATGTTTCAACTTGGATGAAACTGCAAATCATTATGCAGTTTAAAAGAAGCCAGACACAAAAGACCACATATTGTATGATTCCATTTATATAAAATGTCCAGAATAGACAATGTATAGAACCAGAAAGTAGATTCGTGGTTGCTGGGGGCTGGGAGAAGGGAGGAATGGGGAGTGACTGCTCATGAGTATGGGTGTTTGGGGGTTTCTTTTCCTGTGATTAAAAAGTTCTGAAATTAGAAAGTGTTGATGGTTGCACAACTCTGTGTATATACTAAAAAACTATTCAACTGTATAGCTTAAAAATGCTGAATACTGTAATATGTAAATTATAACTCAATTTTTAAAATAACTAAACCAAGATGGAGAGATTGACTAACTTGCTAAAGATTGAATATTTACTAAGTGGAATTCTGAGTCTTAACATCAAGACTCATGGCTCCTACCTAGGGTTTTTCCCAATCTATCAAGCTAAACCCCAGGAAATTGCAGAGCACCACCAGCTCTCTCTATGGTGCCATAAACACGGGATTTACATACAACCATGTGGATCAAGGTGTTACCTCACCAGAGACTGCATTCTGACTCCTGAGCTCTGACCTATGAGGCGTGTAGCACAAAGCAGAGAGGAGAAAGAGTGAAGGGAGAGCACCTTCCAAGAGGGTCCTCATTTTCTCTCCACTGTTCTTGATACCCCCCAAGTGGTCCTTGTATCTCAGGTCTTGCTCAAGGATCCAGAATAACTAGCAATATCCCTCTGGTGCTTCTGTATGTATTCTGTTATATCTTAGAATGTTCATTTCCTGTTTTCTCAAGTCTAATTTATTTCAAGGCTAGCTCAGAGCAAGATGACCCATAACCTTGTGAAACGCTTGGTATGTATCCTTCAGGACAGATGTTAAGTCTATTAATCTGGCTAATAATAAAATAACAACAATCACAGCTTGTCCTTGCTGATGGGTTATATGTGACAGCTGCCTAAGGTTTATTTTACATGCCTTTATTTGTTATAATAGAGTGAGACAAGCATCATCCATTGTCTCTCTTACCGCAAGGGAAATAGACATAGCACTAAAACCTCCATCTTCTAACTCCTAGTTTACTTTCCTCTCTTCTTCCCTACCAAAGGGATCAAGCAGCCTTCCTTACACTTAATTTGCCCAAGGGTTGGAGTGAAGTATGAGAGAGGTGGGTGATGGGGACATGTGGTTTCTGTCTTCCCAAGAAAAGTTAAAGTTATGGTCTTGCTCCCCAAAAAAGATAATCAATCATAGTTAAAACAGCAACATGTCACTGGAAAGGGAAAGAAAAATCAAAAACAAAATAAAGCAGATATGTAGTATCAAGAAGCCCTAAGGAGATGAAAGATTTAACTCTACACTGTGTAGGAGACTTTACACAGAAAGTTGTATACTCACCTCTAGGCACACACACACACACACAAAGGCAGAAACGTCTGTATGTTCTTTGTTGCTGTATAGACATTGTTCTAATTTTGAAATGAGCAGCCATTCCTTGATGCATGCATTAGCTGCAAGTGGAATCCTGGAGAACACAGTGAACAAAAGGTCCACCTTTAAGCTGCAAAGCAGAAATAACAGGCAACCAGCCAAAATTTAGTGGTCCTTCAACTTTTGGTCAGGATCAGAATGCCTCTCCCTCACTGACCAATATGGAATGGAATGTAAAGTGGTGACTAATGGGTTCTCTGCAATCCCGAGACCGGTTCTGTTCTAACCAACCCTCTTGGATTCCTCTTAGCCCCAGTCTGGTGAGCCATCCTGGGGACCATCCCCCACCCACGCCAGAACTCCTGAGATAGGGCAGGGATAGTATCACCCTTCACCCGCCAGTCAGCCCTGACTTGGGCACCCAAATCAATTTCAGTGAACTCAGGATAACTGAATGAGACACCATCCCACCCACTACAACCAGTAGCTATCATGTGGGTGTAGGAAATGATGGGCTTTGAAATCCCACAAATTAGGAACTTTATCTCAACTCTGTCTTGTATCCCATGTAGAACTTGAAAGTGTTCATCTCACTGAACACTCATGTCCTCATCTGCAATAATGAACATGTAAATATCCTTTTTTAGAAGTGTTGTTTTAAAAGAAAAAGAACAAAAGATTTCAATTTACGTGTGTGTGTGTGTGTGTGCTTAGCCACTCAGTCGTGTCCAACTCTTTGTGACACTGTGGACTGCAGCCGGCGTGTACTCCTTTGTCCATGGGGATTCTCCAGGCAAGAATACAGGAGTGGGGGGGGGGGCGGTTTGCCATGCCCTCCTCCAGGGGATCTTCCCAACCTAGGGATCGAACTAACCCAGGTCTCCTGCATTGGGCCAGGGAAGGCCCAATTTACAAGTATTTCTTAACGAATCTTAGATTCTTCCTTCCATTTCCAAAGATAACTGACTTCAGGCTAAGCAGTATCTTAAGAGGGGGAGATTCTGAGGGATCAGTCTCAGAATACATGAATGCATGTATTCATTAGAAGACTTGTGACTTAATTCATCCTCCAAAATTTTGTTTATTGCTTTACTTTTTGTTTCCTTGATTCTTTTTAATACTCTTGTAAAATTTTTTTGAACCTAAAAAATACAGGTCTTTACATTTATTTCTATATGTTCCATTATTCCATTCCATTGAAATCTTCTTGAATCAAAGATGAGCCAGTAGTGTGAAGGGTCTGCTGAACAATAAATGAGTGCTTGGCTGCATTAGTAGGAGTGCAGTGTGTAGCTCAGGGGATGCGATGGAGCCACTCCACCCCTTCCTAGTCAGAAAATACATCCGGAGCTTTTCAGCTACCTGGTTCCGGGTGTCCTATTTAAGAATCCCCTGAAAACTCTTCACATGAACTTTCTTGTCCTCTGTCTTATTCCAGTGTTTCTAAACCTTTTGTTCATTACCATACTCATAAAGAGCTTTCTAGACTTTTTTTTCCTAATCTTCTCTCTCCCATGAAATTTAATACTACAAATATACTCTTATACTTGATTATGTACTGCATGTATATCTGTGTTTTTTACATAGAAAGAGTGAATTTTTTCACCCACCCCCACTAGGAACCAGTTTTCATCCCCTTGAGGAGTGATACTGCCTTCATTGAGAATGGATGGCCCTTTCCACAATGCCATGCTATTGCCAGAATACAGAGTATGCTAGGATAGAAAAAACCATGGTGCGTGCGTTCAGATCTGCTGTTCTCCTATATACTCTGGCATCTAACAGGTTCTCTGAGACTAAAGTCTCTCTATATAAAAAGAGGGTGTGTAATTCTGTTGTGAGGAATAAATTTAGCATACAAAGTGCAGAAGACAGGGCCAGGCAAGTATTAAATAGTTAATAAATGATCATTATTGTTGACTGGGAAATCATTTAAAGCACATTCCATCTTGAGAAAAAGAACCTCGGGAGGGGAAGTAATGCAAGTTAGTGATTGAAAATTAAGGTTTAACTTTTAACCCTTAAACCCTATAACCCTTCTATATATAGAAGAAAAATGAATCCCACAGATCGAGGGCAGTGCCAGTACAGTTGAGAATAATGGGCTAAATGTAGTTAACTGAAACACTGCTTTATTTCCTTGGTAGGAGGAACATTTTATGAATAATCCTTTTTTCTTTGGCCTGATTTTATGCCTAACTCAATAGTTCTCAGTCCTGGCTGTACGTTAGAATCACCTGGGGAGTTTAAAAATTGCCAATGTCTGGGTCCCAGCCCAGAAATTCTGATTTCATTGGTCTGAGGAGCTGTCTGGGCACTGGGGATTTTAAAGGTTTCCCTGGCAATGTTAATATACAGCCATTGTGAAAAAAACCAAGGCCAAACTAAGAATGTGATTTATTTCCTGTGATTTAGGGAACTAGTTCAAAGTCGTGGATTAAACTGTTTCTAGAGAATACCAAGCTAACACCTTAGGAAGAGGCAAGCTTCAGAGTGTGCCTACCCCCACTCAGATGTTCCATCCCCAAATGATCTTTATAAATTTTCTCAGCAGAGTTGGATGTTTAGGCAATCAAGTGTGAGGCTTTGTATGAATGACATTAGCTACTTCTTCTCAGAAGAAAGAGGAGACTGCCTTCTACCTCCACTTCCACTGACACTTTTCATCTCACTCCATCAGAACTGAGCTTTAACATATTCCTGAGTAATACATGTGCATCTTGCATGTGGATCTGTTATAAGGAGACAGAATCTGCCTGGACTATTGCTCTAATTTAAAAGCTCTAAATGCCCAGAAAGGCCTGGACAAGTCTCTACCCTCTCTAGGCTCCAAGTATTCAATTTATGAACTCTAAGGTATTTTCCAGTTACTGGATTCAATGATTACAATTCTCATAACTAATACAGTAATGGGCAAATTCTTCACTGAGGGTCCTGTTTACAGCTCTGTTGCTAGTACCAAACAACTCCTAAAATGAATTTAGATTTGTTAAAATCATTAGCACATACACTTAAATGATATACTTGAGCAGTATATTTACATATTTCCCAAGAAAGACAGTAGCTCAGCTCATAATTTCTAGAAACAACTGGCAGATGTAATCAAGAAAATGCTGCATTAATAAATCGTTATCTCTGACAGATAAGGTAATGACAGAACCCTCATTGATTTGCTAATTGGTCAGCTACAATATTGCAAAGTTGTGACATGACATTAATCATTACCTGGTGAAAAGATTAAGTGGTTTTGTGTGATGCTGTGTCTTCCTGGGAAAATGACTAATAAATCCACATAAACCAGAGGTGCCAGAAGAAAGCTCTTGCTATGGAATTGAGGGACAGTTTGTTTAAAGAAAGGAAAACAGCCCTAAATAGTAAAGTAAATATTTTCCTCTGCCTTTGGATGACCTTATGCTCAACCCCTTGCCTTGTGAGAATGCTGTCTCCAAGCCTGTGGTTTTGTGGCATGTCAGTAATTCTGGAGAGTCTCTCTGTAGTTTGGCAATAGGCCACTTCCCAGCCACACTAACCTGAGTTCCTCCTCTTCTCTCCACAAAAATCTACATACTCACTAGCTTCCTCCTTTCTTGCTATGGATTTTCTTTCTTTAATGCCAATATCAGCTCACTGTCCCTGAAATAAACTAATAAGATTCCCCTTCCTCATTTTGAAGGCACAGCCTGGCAGGTCTCCCCATTACGCAGAAGCTTTGCTTTCTGGTGGTATGAGGTTAAAAGAAATGACAGTCAAGGACATAACTGCAAAAAGAGCCACTTTAAGTTCACTGGTCTGGTCATTTATAGAGGTCTGAGGGCAATAATCAATGATGCAATTAAATAAAGTATGAGAATTCAGAAGGTTAGTTACTACCTTAAGAACATAAAGTAAAATTTCACCTATGTAAGTTAAGTAAGTTCTAGAGATCTGCTGTACAACCCTATGCCTGTAGTCAACAAACCTTATTGGACACTTTAAAATTTTTACGAAACTTTTAAAAAAGAATGTACTGTGGCACAACTCAGTGCACCATGCCATGGCTGGCAAGCCCAAAGAGCCCAGCGGGATGTCATTGTCCCACTGCCAGGATTCCTCACACAGGGGCCGCACACAACAAGCACCGAGATGGGAAACACGTATGCGAGGAAGGGGTCTGTCTGGGCCACACTTGTGTGCGTTTTCTCGAGCATTTCGGGAACAAAACCGCCTCTCCATGACTGCTTTAGTCTGTTTCAGCTGCCATAGCAAAATACCATAGACTATGGTTCACACAACAGATACTTATTTCTCACAGTTCTGGGGGCAGGCACAGGGAGTTTCTGGTGAGAAACCCTTCCCGCCTTGGCAGACAGCTGCCCCCACTGATGCTCAGGTTGTGGGGAGGAGGAAGCAAGGAAGAGGATCTCTCTTCTATCCTTGTAAGGCCACCGATCTCTTAGAACTTAACCCATGTGACCTCGTTTAATCCTCATTACCTATAAAACACCCTCTCTCCTAATACAATCACACTGAGGTTAAGACTTCAGTATTATGTGTTCTGGGGGACACAATTCAGTCCATAGAATAACCCAGAAACCTGTACAGAATATCTACAAAAGCAGAAATCACTTTCACTCTTTAAAGTAACATTTTACAAATGCCTTATTTTTGACAAGCAAATGCTTTGTCCAAAATAAATTTTACGAAAATATCTAGTACATAATAAATAGATAAATGGGATAGCCCCCACCTTATCTTAGGGGATAGATTCCAAGACCCTCAGTGGATGCCTGAAACCATGGATAGTGCTGAACCCTATAAATACTGTTTTTTTCTACACATGCTTACTTATGATAAAGTTATACATTAGGCACCATAAGAGATTAACAACAATAACCAATAACCAGTCAATTCAGTTCAGTTGCTCAGTTGTATCTGACTCTTTGTGACCCCATGGACGGCAGCACATCAGACTTCCCTGTCCGTCACCAACTCCCAGAGCTTTCTCAAATTCATGTCCATAGAGTCAGTGGTGCCATCCATGTCATTCTCTGTTGTCCCCTTCTCCTCCTGCCTTCAATCAAGGTCTTTGCCCAGCATCAGGGTCTTTTCTAATGAGTTGGCTCTTCACATCAGGTGGCCAAAGGATTGGACCTTCAGCTTCAGCATCAGTCCTTCCAATGAATATTCAGGACTGACTTATTTTAGGATTGACTGGTTTGATCTCCTTGTAGTCCAAGGGACTCTCAGGAGTCTTTTCCAATATCACAGCTCAAAACCATCAATTCTTCAGTGCTCAGCTTTCTTTATGGTCACTTAGGAAGGCTTTCTTATCTCTCCTTGCTATTCTTTGGAACTCAGAATAGCAAAGGTGGATATATCTTTTCTTTGCTCCTTTGCTTTTCACTTCTCTTCTTTTCTCAGTTATTTGTAAGTCCTCCTCAGACAACCATTTGGCCTTTTTGCATTTCTTTTTCTTGGGGATAGTTTTGATCACAGCCTCCTGTACAATGCTATGAACCTCCATCCACAGTTCTTCAGGCACTCTATCAGATCTACTCCCTTGAATCTATTTCTCACTTCCACTGTATAATCATAAGGGATTTGATTTAGGTCACACATGAATGGTCTAGTGGTTTTTCCTACTTTCTTCCCTACTAAGTCTGAATTTTGCAATAAGGAATTCATGATCTGAGCCACAGTCAGCTCCTAGTCTTGTTTTTGCTGACTATATAAAGCTTTTCCATCTTTGACTGTAAAGAATATAATCAATCAGATTTCGATGTTGACCATCTGGTGATGTCCAAGTGTTGAGTCATCTCTTGTGTTGTTGGAAGAGAGTGCATTCTCTTAGCAAAACTCTTGTTAGCTTTTGGCCTACTTCATTTTGTACTCCAAGGCCAAACTTGCCTGTTACTCTATGTATCTCTTGACTTCCTACTTTTGCATTCCAGTCCCCTATGATGAAAGTGAAGTCACTCAGTCATGTCCAACTCTTTGTGACCCCATGGACTATAGCCTACCAGGCTCCATAGAATTTTCCAGGCAAGAGTACTGGAGTGGGTTGCCATTTCCTTCTCCAGGTGCTCTTCCCGACCCAGGGACTGAACCCAGGTCTCCGGCATTGTAGGCAGATGCTTTACCGTCTGAACCACCAGGGAAGTCCTGTGATGAAAAGGACATCTTCTTTGGTTGTTAGTTCTAGAAGGTCTTCATAAAACCATTCAGCTTCTTCGGCATTAATTGTTGGGGCATAGACTCAGATTACTTTGATGTTGAATAGTTTGCTTTGGAAATGAACAGAGATCATTCTGTCATTTTTGAAATCGCACCCAAGTACTGCATTTCAGACTCTTGTTGACTCTGAGGGCTACTCCATTTCTTCTAAGGGATTTCTTCTAAGCAATCACAAAATATATTATAATAAATGTTATGTGAAGGAGATCTCTCTCCATCAAATTGTCTTATTAAATTTGATGCCTTTTTTTTAAATCATAACTAAGCATTATCACACACTCTGACTATAAATTTTACAGTTTGAGGTGTGATTACCCCAAAGTGACTGCAAAACTAGATTTCTTTTTCTTTCTTCACGATTTCACAAATAGAGGATCCATTCTCACTATAGATCTTAGCAACCTCGATCCGACTTTCTTTTCTTATTAAGTCAAGAACTTCTGCATTTTTCACTTGAAGAACTCTACAACTTCTCTTTGGTATATTCAAATTGCTACATCACTGTGACTTTGAGCTGTGGGGCTATTAGTAAGTAAAATAAGAGTGACTTGAACACAAGCATTGCAGTACTGAGACAATCAGTCTGATTACAGAGTAGCAATGAGGTGACTACCAGGTGAGGTATGCTGGACAAATGGATGATTCATGTTTCAGGCAGGACAGAGCGGGAAGGCATGAGATTTTACCACACTACTCAGAAAGGCATGCAATTCACAACTTACACATTGTTTACTTCTGGAATATCTGGTGACCGCAAGTAACTAAAATGGCAAGCAAAGGAAATCACAGAAAAGGTGGGACTACTGTAAATAAATAATGTACTGAGAGGTGAGGTTGGAAAATGTGGTCAATCTGTGTAGGTGTGGACAGTTGTTCTGCGACAAATCACTCTATGAGAAAACACATAGGAGATTTCTAGGAGATGTCATCCTGGGCAAATGGTTCAAGGGCACGTACCCTGAACCCCTCCCCGCCCCCACCCCCCAGGGAAACTTCTTTGCTATCACACAGGAGCATCTTTAAAAGCATCTGTACCTCTGCGGTTACCATGCAACAGAGTGCAGCCAACATGACCCTGACTGCGTGAAGAGAGAGGACGCCTCATCCTGAGTCATCAGGGTATTTCACAGGGGGATTTAAGCAACTGGTCTAGCAAGTTAAAGCCTCTCGCAAGAATGTACACCCGTTAGCATCTTACTGATAAAATCAAAGTACCTGCAAAACTGGAAGCTTTGCAAACAGGATGTAATTTTTGCCGTAGGAGAGTTCAAGTCTTTTCATCAGATCATTAAGCAAGTATCTTGGACTGGAATCAGGAGAACTCTGGTCTCATCCAAATTTTGCCACTATTTAGCTTTACTGGAGAAGTGGTTCAATTTCCTTATTAGTAAATAAAGCAGCAGATCAGACCAGTGAGGCTTAAACTTTAATGTATGTAAGAATTAGCTAGATAGCTTATCTAAAGTGTAGGTTTTCTGACCTGCATCTCCCCACAAAAAATCTGATTCTGTTATTCTGTGACAAGACCCAGGAATTTGCTTTATATACTGGTAGCCAGTACTCTTGCCTGGAAAATCCCATGGACGGAGGGGCCTGGTAGGCGGCAGTCCATGGGGTCGCTAAGAGTAGGACATGACTGAGCGACTTCACTTTCACTTTTCACTTTCATGCATTGGAGAAGGAAATGGCAACCCACTCCAGTGTTCTTGGCTGGAGAATCCCAGGGATGGGGGAGCCTGGTGGGCTGCCGTCTATGGGGTCGCACAGAGTCGGACACGATTGAAGCGACTTAGCAGCAGCAGCAGCATATATATATATACACACACACATGGTGTAGAAGGCAATGGCACCCCACTCCAGTACTCTTGCCTGGGAAATCCCACGGATGGAGGAGCCTGGTGGGCTGCAGTCCATGGGGTCGCTAAGAATCAGACGCGACTGAGCGACTTCACTTTCACTTTTCACTTTCATGCATTGGAGAAGGAAATGGCAACCCACTCCAGTGTTCTTGCCTGGAGAATCCCAGGGACGGAGGAGCCTGGTAGGTTGCTGTCTATGGGGTCACACAGAGTCGGACACGACTGATGCGACTTAACAGCAGCAGCAGCCTATTGATCATGATACAGTCAAGATTCTTCCCTACACACAGACACTTTGAGAAACACTGATGATTAAAATCCTCTGCCTTTCAGATCCTGTAGGGCTGTGTTTCTCAGGTTCAGGTTAGCAAAGTTTGGTATTAGACCTATACCCCTAACCTATCTGCATTGGAATTATTAAAAACTAGCATCTGTTGCTCACTCTAAGCACATTGAACCACACCATTGTGATAAAGCCTAGGAGGGAGAGGAACTGATAATATTTGAACAGTGTTCATTTTTATAACCTCCATCCTGTGAAGATTGGCTATTTTCCACTTTCATTTTTATGTCCAAAATGATGTCCCAAGGCAAAAGACTTGAACATTCCTTTAGCACTCTCTGCTCTCTTCCTTTTCAAGCTGCCACCTATCATGTCTCTATGAGGTCTCAGAACCTGATTCTAGTCCTCAGATAAAAAACTAGAATCTCCCTGCTGTCTATTATGTCTAATTCCATTTCCAAGATCACTAATGTTTCAGGCAAGATATATATATATATTAAAAAAAAAAACAGTCTATCCTCTTCTAGGATGCTGCCAGTCATTTAGAAAATCATTTGCAGTCCAGGGCATCTTTCTGTAATCAGCATTTGTTTTCAGTTAATATAAATAGAACTTAAGACCGTTTTCTTAAAAGGAGAAATACTGCACATGGATTGTGTCTTTATGAAAAGATACAGTGAGCACAAAACTAGTACTTTGTAGGAAATATATTTAGGAAAAGGAATGGGAAGAACAACACAAACACATGGTGTCTGAGTTGTCTAATGAAGCAAAAATTCATTCAATGATCCAGTGGATGGCCTAGGGAAATGATTTTTTTGCCATCCAAAATTTATGGATTATGGATTTTTCAACTTTAGTATGAATCAATGAAGGAAGGACAGAGACTTCCCTGGTGGTCCAGTGGTTAGGAATCTGAGCTTCCCCTGTAGGGAGCATGGGTTCAATCCCTGGTCAGGGAACTAAGATCCCACTTGGTGCATAGTGCACCCAAAAAAAAAAAAAAAAAAATGGAAGAAGAAATAAGAACCTCATTAGGGCATCCTCAGTTGGCCTATTCCACTCTATGAATCCATCTCTAGTATTAGGATAACTCACTTCCTATGAGTCAATGTCCTAAGACGGTCACTTGCTGCGTGATTTTACCCTCACTGTTCTAAGCAGCTTCATGGAGACAGGTCCTTGAGGAAAGCATTCAGACTGGGGATCCATCAAATGCCACTCGCCTTTGATCTTCGGAGAGAAAGTTAATGAATACAGCTTAGAGTAGGACTAATTAATTTTTTACATTTTCTGTTTATTTTTGTGTTACAAAAGCTTAGAGAGATTAGTGAAACAGAAACTAGTTGGGCATTCTTCAGAGCCCCAATCCAGAAGTGGGGTTCTTGATGTTCAGTCACACAGTCATGTCTGACTCTTTGTGACCCCATGGACTGCAGCACACCAGGCTTCCTTGTCCATCACCAACTCCCAGAGTTTACTCAAACTCATGTCCATTGAGTCGGTGATGCCATCTAACCATCTCATCCTCTGTCATCCCCTTCTCCTCCCGCCTTCAATCTTTCCTAGCATCAGGGTCTTTTCCAATGAATCGGCTCTTCTCATCAGGTGGCCAGAATATTGAAGCTTCAGATTCAGCATCTTCCAATGAATATTCAGTATTAATTTCCTTTAGGATTGACTAGTTTGATCTCCTTGCTGTCCAAAGGACTCTCAAGAGTCTTCTCCAACTCCACAGTTCAAAAGCATCAATTTTTTGGTGCTCAGTCCTCTTTCTTTATGGTCCAACTCTCACATCCATACATGACTACTAGAAAAACCATAGCTTTGACTATACAGGGTTAAAGTAGGATTAAATGGCCCTAAAATTCTGAGAAAGGCAGCATAAAGGCTGGCAGGAAGCTTCTTTAATAACCTTATCACACTGCCTTGTGATGCTTATTTACATAACTATCACTCATTAGACTGGGAGCATCTCTACAGGAGAGACTAGTCTTCAAGGATCTAAGCCTAGCAGAGCAATTTGTAGCAGATTCGAACTGAAGGACTCCTGGTGGGTGGAAACTTCCCCCTAAGTTTTTAAAATTTGTGCGAGACATTTTTGGTGTTTTGGCAACTCAGAAATTTTTGGAAAGGGGGAAGGAAGTGGCATTTTCATCATGTTTGGATTTCTTCTCCTCTTAGTCTTTAGTTAATCTCTAACAAATATAAAATAATTAATAAATGAGAGGGGAAAATTCATGGTTTAAGGCTCACCAATCAGGCTTTATGCTTTTATGACATGCTTTTTTCTTCTACCAGAATGTAAATGTTTTGACTGAAAGTCCAAAACAGCGTGGTACACAAAATGAGAAATTACACAAAGATATGGAAAGAACAGCTAAAGAAAAGGAAAGTTGAAGAGTGCCAGAAACTGCTAATAACTATTAACCTATTGGAAAACCATAAAGCACATGTGAGTCCCCAGCTTGGTTTGGACTTTCTCTTTTTTGCCATTAGCTTTTAAACTGAATAAAGAGGTAGTGTATTCTGAAGCCTATAATTCATTATGTGAGTGTGATATTTAAGGCACTTAATTAGGGTGAATATATTAATATAATTTATCATCCAATCTGCAACACTTTTCAAGATGAAAGGGGGCACTAAACCAGGTCTGTCTCAGACAACCCAACACATATGTTTGCTCTACTCTCCATCCACTTAAAGGCCTTCTTTTTATTCTGTGTATTTTGCTCAAAATGTTCCATATTTTGCTCTAAGGGAGATCTTAATTGGGCTCCCACTTTATGCCAGCCCGAAGTGAACAGAAGTCTGCTTCAAACACATCCATTCACAGCCCAGCTGTGAGGACATGGCCCAGACCAGTGTTTCTTGAAAGGTGGAATACACAACCAAGTGAGAACCTGATTTGGGGTCACAAAGAACAAAGGACCCTGCACAGAATAACTTCACAGCAAGGAGGAAGTTAAAATTGTTTTTATCATCTTTCTAACAGTTATTAGCATTTCATCACATAACATAACAGACTCCAGCTCACAGTTTTTAAATGTAGCTTAAATTAAATGTCACTTTGTTTTCATTGTATTTGTTTTTAAGTTATTTCTTGCAAGAAAAATTTATTTCTAAATTTTTCATTTATCATGATGCTTGTTGCTGTTTTAGTCACTAAGTCGTGTCTGATTCTTTGGCAACCCCATGGACTGTAGCCTGCCAGGCTCCTATGTCCATGGGATTTCCCAGGCAAGAATATTGGAGTGGGTTGTCATTTCCTTCTCCAGAGGATCATTCCCACCCAGGGATCGAACCCATGTCTCCTGTATCAGCAGGCAGATGCTTTACCACTAAGCCACTTGGGAAGCTGTAATAATGCTATTTTCTTTAAAAATGAATTTAAGTGTAAGAAAGAAAAAATTAAATAATATTATAGGTGATATGTCAATATGAATAAAAAAAATCTTTTTAAAAAGTAAGACAGAACCACTAGCCAAAATGATCAAAGAACTAGAAGTTCTGACTGAACAAACACAGGTTCATCCTGATGCAAGGAATCATAGGAGGTAAAGATGATACAAAGACTTTCCATGAATTTAGGTCTTTCCCTAAAAGCCAAAAACATGAGTTAGGAAGAAACAATCTTACAATCCTACATGAAAAGGGAAGAACTTGAGAATTTTCTAGGATAAGGAAGGCCATCTGAACACAACAGGATAAGGTGACCATATGAAAACTCAGCCAGGGATAGGTAAAGGTTGAAAACCCAGGGTTACCAACCCCCTTGGTTTAGCTGTATATGGCTGAAAGAGGGGAAGAAAAGAACATAAACAGCAGAAATATTCTAAAATCTATGGTCAGAAAGAAATATGACAGAAGAAGGTGGCTAAGATATGACAATGGATGGCTCAAGAAATGCAATCTGTCACAGTGTAACTGCTACAAAATCCATTCATCAAGGTTGACTGGGACAAAGGAGATGAAAACCTTACCACCTACCTTTCCACTCACGTGTTCTCTTCCCAACTCTTATACCTACTCCTATCTTAGAGAAAGATTAATATATACACCAAAGCTTCCTATAGAATCTTTCAACATAAATGTGATGAGAGACATATAAGCTGGAAATGGATTTGGGAACTTGTTTGCATATTGTTGGTGATTGAAATCATGACAGTTGGTAAAATCGCACTCTATGCATCCCTCACAGACACCTTACCCCTGTTACTGCCATCTGAAAGCATTCTCCTCCTATAAACCTTCCCATCTGGTTAACTTTTACTATTCAGTGTTCAGGTCTTGGCTTACACTGCCCTGGATCTCACCACCTCCTCTTTCATAGCTCCCATAATGCCATTGTTATTACTTATTTAATATTTCTCATTAGACTGCAAACTCCCTAAAGGCAGGAATGAGGTTCACAGTGATATCCCCACCATCTGACCCTAGTCTGATACAGTCTGGTACTAACCAGCAGCCAATCAGTGAATGGATAAGTGAATGAGTGAATGACGTGCAAGACATTGTCGTAATGCATGAACATTCACCTAAGCAGCCTAGGGACCTGGCCTTCCTGGGTAAGCCACCAAGAGAGGCAAGAACCAGTGAGAAGAGGGAAAATATCAAACCAGTTGTGGCTCAGACCAAGAGGATAACATAATGGAAGTGAGACCCACAGAGAGCATAAAGGAGAAGGAGGTGAAGTTTATGCCAAAGGTGCCCTCACATGGGTTGGGCTTGGTCATCATTGGCATAGGAAGTGGGTGAGGCTGGTCTAAAGTTGATGATACCGTTTCCAAGCAGGACACTACAACTCCCAAATGTCCTATTGTGTTTATAAGAATGATCTCATCAAGTGTGCTTTTTTTTTTTTTTTTTTTTTATCTCCTCTTGTTTGAATGAACTTCTTCCCCATGGAGGGAATTATTGAGCCACATCTCCTTGGTTTGGAAGGGGTGACTCATCCAACTGAGATGAGAAGCCAAGCCAAGTCTACTTCCACCTGCCCAATTATGCTGCTTCCACTAAAGATGGAGCTAATGATTCAAACAGATACCTGAATCCAAATTAATCACTAGGAAAGTGTTTTCTAAGATAATCATAAAGAGAGGCAGTTTTGTAACTTTGGACAAGTTATTTATCACTCGTAATCTCAGGTTCTTTATCCCTGACTCTGGAATAGCAGCACTTACCTTTGGGCTGATAGTAGGCTCCAATAGATAAAGCACCCAGCACAATCGTTGTATTATTTGTAAATCTACACTAAACTTGAAGGAAATACAAAAACTTTAGGATAAGGTGATAGCCTTCTCACTAAACACTGACTCTTCTCTTCCAAAAAATAACCTAAACCATGTTTATCTTCAGATCTCGTAGAATATAACCTATTCCTTTATCCTGAGCATTTTTTAGTTCAAGGAGGCTTACAGAATGGTGTACAATGGCACCTGGATACCTTGAGTCCCTTAAAACATTTCTTTTTACTCTGATTTCTTCTCACAGTAGTAAAAGATTTTGAAGCTCACTTCAAAGGCAAGACCATATTTGTCCCGAATTCCACCTCTCAAATCCTCTTTCTATCTTTCCCTGAGGAATCACTTGGACCTATACTCAGAGCACCAGTTCCATCCCTTCCATCTGACACCCTTCTGCTACTGACTCCCAATCAGAACATACTTTTCCCTTCTCCTGGGTTTTTCAGGGTATCATTCTTCTACATCACATTCTTCTACATCCTCTTACATCACAATCACCAGATGCCTCACTCTGGACCTTCCAAATCGGAGTCTGTAGGAGTGACATTGCAGCTCCTTAGATGGCACTGAGGCACATAAAGCTTGAGATCCTGGCCTTAAACCTGGGGCAGCATTTATGTGGGCAGAGAAAAGTGCCTGGGGCTCTTAGAGCAGGACTCTGCTTTCAACAAATTTTTAAGCCCCATTACAGTGTATGTACTTCTTTTCCCATTACATGAGAAGTACCCTAATTGGATCAACTTTAAACCTCCTATGCACTTTGAAAAATCTCAGAAATCTGCAGAAATTGGTACCTAACCAAGGGTAACCATAGTAACTGAGGATGAGTTTATAGCTTAAGTAACCAGTACTTCAAGTTAATAGGTAATAGGCTCACATCTATGATTATCAAAAGGTAAGGCACTTGCTGGTTACAGTAGGAGAGAGGATTTTATTTCACTTTCTATATTTATAGAAATATAGGTCTTAGTTGCAGCACGTGGGATCTTTGATCTTCACTGCAGGATGCAAACATTTAGTGGAAAAAAATGTGTGATCCAGTTCCCTGACCAAGGATGGAACCCAGGCCCCCTGTATTGGGAGGGCAGAGTCTTAGCCACTGGACCACCAGGGACGTGTAGGAGAGAGTATTTTAAATGGCACATTCATGTGGCATGAAACAACAATTGGTCACAAAGTGAGATTCTTTTCAATTATCTTTCAAACTTTCTGATTACATCAAAGAATCTCAAAATGGTGCTAGGTGTCTTCTAGAACCAGAACTTCCCAATGTTTTCTTTTCTTTTTTTTTTTTTTTAATAAAAAGAGAGCAGGTTTCAGGCTACAACTTTCTCAAGCAAAGATATTTAACTAGAATGCAATGAGTTTCATGACTTTCTGTCATGAGAATTTCTGTGTATTTATTTTTATTGTTTCCTTTGATTTGCTTTACACACTGGTATAAAATTTCCTTTTATTAATTGATATATTAAACAAAAAACTGATTTACAGAAAAATAATAGTTTAGGTTGTTGAGTTGGTGATGGACAGGGATGCCTGGCATGCTTCTGTCCATGGGGTCACAAAGAGTTGGACACGACTGAGTGACTGAACTGAACTGAACTGAATAGTTTTGGTAATATTTGACTTGCAAAAATAATGAAGGGTGCCAATGAATGACTAAACTTTAGAACTGTCTAGAATCTAGTAGATAAAGAACCATGAGCAGGTTAGAGCAATCTTGAGTAAGATTAGAAAACAGATTTTTTGTTTTATGTGATTTTATGCAAAAGAACGGCAATTCATTTAGCATTTCTTAGATACAAGATGTGAATAAGGTTCCATACCAGCTTTCTTATAGGTATAAAGGCAGGGAGAAGATAAACTCTTCCTTTTTCTATGGACCATACGTAAAAAGGCAAAAACAAGAGTCTTTTCTTGATTAAGGGCATGGGCTGCTTTTACTGCTGATTAGTTTGAGACAATTACATGTATATAATACATGCTGCTGCTGCTAAGTCACTTCAATCATGTCCGATTCTGTGTGACCCCATAGACGGCAGCCCACCAGGCTCCCCCGTCCCTGGGATTCTCCAGGTAAGAACACTGGAGTGGGTTGCCATTTCCTTCTCCAATGCATGAAAGTGAAAAGTGAAAGGGAAGTCACTCAGTTGTATCCAACTCTTAGTGACCCCATGGACTGCAGCCTATCAGGCTCCTCCGTCCATAGGATTTTCCAGGCAAGAGTACTGCAGTGGGGTGCCATTGCTTTCTCCATATATAATACATACACACACATATATTTAAATATATACCCATATTTGTAAACTAAGCACAGTGAACAACACATTGAAAGTCCTTAAAATGAACTTGTATTCTGTTATTTAGAATTAGCATACCTGCTGCTTTTATCATTTTTTAGTGCTAAAAGTGAATCATTGGAATGATCACTTCTTTAGGATGTTTAAACCCCTTACAACTTCCACTTTTAATTCTTTACACTTCAAATTAGGCTGAAGAACAATTTGGATCTCTTGACCAAAATTCTTTTCCCATATTTTCTAATGTTTACATTGTATCTTTCTAAAACCTTACCTCTCATATCCAATTATATTTAGGACCATGG
The DNA here is from genome assembly GCA_006410635.1 of Cephalophus harveyi. Lineage (NCBI taxonomy): Eukaryota > Metazoa > Chordata > Mammalia > Artiodactyla > Bovidae > Cephalophus > Cephalophus harveyi. The sequence goes on from SJYT01011984.1 coordinate 130,852, forward strand.
TTCCCCTGGTAGAGCGAGCCCAGCATTGAGAATAGGCTCAGAACATCTGGACTGCTAGGGACCCTGGCTTCTCAAATTTTATAGGCACATTAGTAATAGCACTGCTTAGCTGACTGAATTATAAGAATTGATTCAGAATGAGTAGAAAGATAGTGAATTTTTTCCACTTTACTGTGAATGAGAAGATAGACTGGTAGATTATTTAAATTAGTAATTAGAAGTTAGCAATTAGTCAATCCTAGAGGAAATAAGTCCCGAATATTCATTGGAAGGACTGATGCTGAAGCTGATACTCCAATACTTTGGCCACTTGATGTGAAGAACTGAGTCACTGGAAAAGACCCTGATGCTGGGAAGGATTGAAGGCAGGAGGAGAAGGGGACAACAGAAGATGAGATGGTTAGATGGCATCACTGACTCAATGGACATGAGTTTGAGCAAGCTACAGGATTTGGTGAGGGACAGGGAAACCTGGCATGCTGCAGTTCATGGGGTTGCAAAGAGTCAGCGACTCAACTGAATTAGAAGACAAACTAAATTGTACAGACCATTAGGCCTTTATTTCTTCTCTAATGAGCTATGGTGCCTTATTTTTATTTGGTGATGTCTTACTCATTTTATACAGAGATGCTCAATTCTGAGATTGAGTTCTTGTGTGAAAGCCTTGAATAGAAGGTTGTGATTCCTCTTGGTACACTGACTAATAGAAATGGGCTTTGAAAAGCCAGTCTTGCTTGAAAAAATCAACTGTGGGTCTGTTTTTGTTCCTCTCAGTAAAATATCAGAGAGAAATGTAGTGGCCTTGCAAATGGAGATATGGCAGCCCTTTTTGAGACCAGGAAAGTGAGACCCTCTTGGAGGCTATACATTAAATAAAAGTATAACCTACTTTCTATACCCAGTACAAATATATTCACAATATATGTTTACACTGTTTTCTCTTTTTTTATTTTGCCCTCTCAATCGAACATGAGGTATTATTAGTACTGTCAATTTTCTCCCATTTGCATCAGTTCTCAAGTCTCCTACTTAATTCTGTTATCCAAGAACTCTAGGGGCTGACTTCATCCTGAGTAGCTTCTGCTCTCTGAGAGTCTAACTGGACCACTTCAGCCAGGTATTTTTCAATATCACACACTTTCACTGTTGAAGATGGGTCCTACAAAGTCTAACATTTCTTTGTAGCAAGGCCATTGTTAGTTGAAGCTTTGCTAGTGCTACTGCTGCTGCTAAGTCGCCTCAGTCGTGTCTGACTCTGTGCAACCCCATAGACGGCAGCCCACCAGGCTCTGCCATTCCTGGGATTCTCCAGGCGAGAACACTGGAGTCGGCTGCCGTTTCCTTCTTCAATGCGTGAAAAGTGAAGTCACTCAGTCGTGTCTGACTCTTAGCGACCCCATGGACTGCAGCCCACCAGGCTCCTCCGTCCATGGGGTTTTCCAGGCAAGAGTACTGGAGTGGGTGCCATTGTGGTACCCATTCGTAAGGCTCCAAAGTTGCAGCTCTCATGCCATATTCCACAAGGCTGACATCAGTCCAGTCTGGCTGAATTCTGAGGAAATTCTGGCATAAGTGACATGCTGTGCCACAATCCTTCCTACATCTTGAACTTTGGTCACTAGGCTGGATGTTTTCTTTCCTCAAAGTTAGTTTTATTTTACAAAACTTACTGCTTTTTCCTTCCAACATTCCTTCCAATGTTCATGTCCATCCTAATTCACAACAAAAGGTCTTCTTAATTTCTCGGACATAGAATTTTAACTAATTCTTCTGCAAGAGAATCTATAAAAAACTAAATTTGATAACCCGTCTGAATTTAAGGCCACTTAATATCCTTCATGTATGATTATCTGAAGTGAAGACCTGTCTGTGTCTTTAAGGTAGGGCATAGTCAGAGATGTTCCACTACAATGACTGCTTGATTTCAAATTCTAGTTTGTTTATTCTTTTTTGTAGAATTTATGTAGTAGGGAATTTTGAGAAGCTGCCTAAAATGCCCCAAAAACCAAAGTGAGTGTCCTAGAAATATAATTAGTACATTCTTTATGGATATACTACACTTCCTTTCAGGAAACAAACCCACTATTTTCTCAACCGTTATGTTGTTTATCTTTTACCCCACTATCATGCCATAGCTCATTCTGATTTTTTTTAATCTGTGTACCCCAAAGATAAACAAACCTCAATCGGGTCTATAAATTTAATTCTCAAGATGCATCCATATTTCTTAAATGAATTATTGAGCTGGAAACCAAGCAAGATCGGTGAAGTTCAGACCTCATTAAGCAACCACATCTATCATGGTCCCAAATGTGTTTCAGCCCTTAGTGGTTCTGAAGCTTTTCAGAAAAGCAGTGTCCAAGTAGAAGGTCTAACCAAAGGAAACTTGGACTACGGTCAAATCATCCTTACCCTAATGGCTTGAGGTTGCCCTTCTTTGTTTTTCTTGAGCTCTCTAGAGAGAGTCTGACCATAGTCTCTGTCTCTGACAACTACTTGTAGAATCAGAGTTGGCAAGGGACTGAGTAATCAATTAATCTAAACCTTTATTTGAGTCATAAATTCTTTTACTGTTTTAATAACTGATACAGATGGCCAAGAATACAAATAAATACCCTATGATAAAATATTTAAAAATTAAAAACAAAGCTAAAAAATGGTTAAGAACAAATTCCAGAGTCAGGTAAGATTCTGTCTTCAGATCTTAGCAGGCAAAATGTTATAGTTCAGAGTACAATTCTGGAACCAGAGTTAGTTCCAAGGTAGTCTCTGAAGTTCTCCTTCCCCAGAGACTTCAAGGAATATCTGCTTTGGGGTCTTGATTCATGAACTCCTTATTGCCAAATTCAGACTCAAATTGAAGAAAGTGGGGAAAACCACTAGACCATTCAGGTATGACCTAAATCAAATCCCTTATGATTTAAACAGTGGAAGTGAGAAATAGATCTAAAGGATTAGATCTGATAGACAGAGTGCCTGATGAATTATGGATGGAAGTTTGTGACAATGTACAGGAGACAGGGAGCAAAACCATCCCCAACAAAAAGAAATGCAAAAAAGCAAAATGGCTGTCTGAGGAGACCTTACAAATAGCTGTGAAAAGAAGAGAAGCCAAAAGCAAAGGAGAAAAGGAAAGGTATACCCGTTTGAATGCAGAGTTCCAAAGAATAGCAAGGAGAGATAAGAAAGCCTTCCTCAATGATCAGTGCAAAGAAATAGTGGGAAATAATAGAATGGGAAAGACTAGAGGTCTCTTCAAGAAAATTAGAGATACCAAGGGAACATTCATGTAAAGATGGGCTCAATAAAGGACAGAAATGGTATGGACCTAACAGAAGCAGGAGATATTAAGAAGAGGTGGCAAGAATACACGGAAGAACTATACAAAAAAATATCTTCATGACCCAGATAATCATGATGGTGTGATCACTCACCTAGAACCAGACATTCTTGAATGTGAAGTCAAGTGGGCCTTAGAAAGCATCACTATGAACGAAGCTAATGGAGGTGATGGAATTCCAGTTGAGCTGTTTCAAATCCTGGAAGATGATGCTGTGAAAGTGCTGCACTCAATGTGCCAGCAAATTTGGAAAACTCAGCAGTGGCCACAGGACTGGGAAAGGTCAGTTTTCATTCCAATCCCAAAGAAAGGCAAGGCCAAAGAATGCTCAAACTACCGCACAATTGCACTCATCTCACACGCTAGTAAAGTAATGCTCAAAATTCTCCAAGCCAGGCTTCAGCAACACGTGATCCATGAACTTCCAAATGTTCAAGATGGTTTTAGAAAAGGCAGAGGAACCAGAGATCAAATTGCCAACATCCACTGGATCATAGAAAAAGCAAGAGAGTTCCAGAAAAACATATATTTCTGCTTTATTGACTATGCCAAAGCCTTTGAGTATGTGGATCACAATAAACTGGAAAATTCTGAAAGAGATGGGAATACCAGACCACCTGAACTGCCTCTTGAGAAACCTGTATGCAGGTCAGGAAGCAACAGTTAGAACTGGACATGGAACAACAGACTGGTTCCAAATAGGAAAAGGAGTACATTGAGGCTGTATATTGTCACTTTGCTTTTTTGACTTATATGCAGAGTGCATCATGAGAAACACTGGGCTGGAGGAAGCAAACAATGGAATCAAGATTGCCGGGAGAAATATCAATAACCTCAGATATGCAGATGACACCACCCTTATGGCAGAAAGTGAAGAACTGAAGAGCCTCTTGATGAAAGTGAACGTGGAGAGTGAAAAAGTTGGCTTAAAGATCAACATTCAGAAAACTAAGATCATGGCATCCAGTCCCATCACTTCATGGCAAATAGATGGGGAAACAGTGGATAACTTTATTTTTTGGCTCCAAACTCATAGCAGATGGTGACTGCAGCCATGAAATTAAAAGATGCTTACTCCTTGGAAGGAAAGCTATGACCAACCTAGATGGCATAGTAAAAAGCAGGGACATTACTTTGCCAACAAAGGTCCATCTAGTCAAGACTGTGGTTTTTCCAGTAGTCATGTGTGGATGTGAGAGTTAGACTCTAAAGAAAGCTGAGCACCAAAGAATTGATGCTTTTGAACTGTGGTGTTGGAGAAGACTCTTGAGAGTCCCTTGGACTGCAAGGAGATCTAACCAGTCCATCCTAAAGGAGATCAATCCTGAGTGTTCATTGGAAGGACTGATGTTGAAGCTGAAACTCCAATCCTTTGGCCACTTGATTCAAAGAGCTGACATATTTGAAAAGACCCTGATGCTGGGAAAGATTGAGGGCAGGAGGAGAAGGGGATGACAGAGGATGAGATGGTTGGATGGCATCACCGACTCAATGGACATTAGTTTGGATAAACTCCGGGAGTTGGTGATGGACAGGAAGGCCTGGCGTGCTGCAGTCCGTGGGGTCTTAAAGAGTCAGACAGAACTGAGCAACTGAACTGAATGATTCTTCAGGAACTCTATGCTGAATCAGGTCTGTCTTCAGCAACTCTCCTAAGATAGGACCCAGAGAATCATATGTCCTACCACCTTGGTGAATTTCACATGCCTCTTCTTGTATAGGCCAGATTCAGCACTTCTAAGACCCACACTGGGCCAAGGATCCCGAGAAATGGACTCTTCTAAGCTTTCAAAGGGAGATGTATAAAGACTCTATTAGAATTCTCCAGAGAAATAGAACATTTGGATATATATATATATATATATACACACACACACGGTGGAGAAGGCAATGGCATCTCACTTCAATACTCTTGCCTGGAAAATCCCATGGACAGAGGAGCCTGGTAGGCTGCAGTCCATGGGGTCGCTAAGAGTTGGACTCCACTGAGTGACTTCACTTTCACTTTTCACTTTCATGCATTGGAGAAGGACATGGCAATCCACTCCAGTATTCTTGCCTAGAGCATCCCAGGGACGGGGGAGCCTGGTGGGCTCCCATCTATGGGGTCGCACAGAGTCGGACACGACTGAAGTGACTTAGCAGCAGTAGCAGCAGCAGCAGCAGCATATATACATGGGCCACAACACTGACCCTGTTTTGCCTCCCAGAACAGCAGTTTGGGGCTGCTCTGGGAGCACCCACCACAGAGCTCTCTCAAGACACATGCAATGTAAAGAGTCCCAGAACAAGAGATGTCACAGGTTCAGGGAGGGGGCCCGTGGACAGGAGGTGGAATTGAGTACCAATGTGACTGATGGCTATGTGACCAGCCAGGGAGGCAAAGTACCTTGAAGGAGCAATCACTGGCTTCAGTGACTCCAACTCATGGCTGGCTGGTGGGTCCTTGAGGAGGGATTTGGCATAAATACATATGATCTATTTTATCATAAAGTAATAAATATATGATTTATGTTAAGCAATTGGCTCATGAGATTGTAGAGACCAGAAAATTCAAAATGTGCAGGGTAGGCATACGGGCTGGAGACCCAGGGAATAATTGATGTTGCAGCTTAAGTCCAAATGCAGTCTGCTGGCAGAAATCCTGCTTCTTCGGGGTAAGTCTGTCTATTTTTCTCTCAAGGCTTCCAATTGATTTTTAGATGAGGCCCACTGACAATATAGAGGGTAAACTGCTTTACTCAAAATCTACTCATTTAAATGTTAATCTCTTTCCAAAAAAACGTCTTCACATCAGCACCCATACTAGTGTTAAAGAAATATCTGGATATTGTGGACTAGCCAAGTTGACACAAAATAAGTTGTATTTGAATATATTCATCTTGCTTCTTTATCTAAGAAAATATCAGTAACTTAGTGGAGGCCCAGGAGGCTGCCTAATAGTCAAAACCTCTAGGTTTTATTTCTATTCTATTGCTGGCAGGCAAAAATGTCAATACTGAAAAGATGTATAACTTCCACGGGCTGACAGCTTTACTAGGCATGACCACATTTCCACAGGAAGAGTTTAAATTTCAGTTGTCAGGAAATCCTATATTTGGCAAATTGGGGTGATATGTCAAACCTCATAAATAAAAGCAGGCCAGGTTACTTATAACTATACTGATTATCTTTTCAGTCTACTTTTTGAAGCCAGAAACTTAGGTAATAAGTTAGGTATTAAAGTGAAGTGAAGTGAAGTCACTCAGTTGTGTCCAACTCTTTGCGACTCCATGGATGCTAGGCTACCAGGTTCTGGGTCCATGGGATTTTCCAGGCAAGAATACTGAAGTGGGCTGCCAAGTTAGGTATTAGTTTCTAACTAATGGTGCTTATGTCTATTTCTTCTGTACTTTACACCAGAGGGGGAAAATATCTATCAGTTCAGTTCAGTCACTCAGTTGTGTCTAACTCTTTGTGACCCCATGGACTGCAGCACGCCATGCTTCCCTGTCCATCACCAACTCCCAGAGCTTGCTCAAACTCATGTCCATCTAGTCGGTGATGCCATCCAATCACCTCATCCTCTGTCATCTCCTTCTCCTCCTGCCTTCAATCTTTCCCAGCATCAGGGCCTTTTCCAATGAGTCAGTTCCTCACATCAGGTGGCCAAAGTATTGGGAGTTTTAGCTTCAGCATCCATCCTTCCAGTGAATATTCAGTACTGATTTCCTTTAGGATTGACTGATCTCCTTGCAGTTCAAGAGAATCTCAAGAGTCTTCTCCAACATCAAGAGTTGGTGTTGAAGACCACCACAATTCAAAAGGATCAATTCTTTTGTGCTCAGCTTTATTTATACAAATAGCTGAGAAAAGAAAAAATATATATATACATATATATATTTATAAAATGGGAGAGATATTTTTCTCTATATATAAATAACCTGGGTTCACTAAGGATTTTAAGAATCTAAATAAACTTTACCATATTTTGTAGACACTCAAATCAGAAGTCACAGGGGCTATGCCATGTGTTCAACTTAAACTAACCAAAGAAGGAAAGAGAAAGAGATTTGTAAGATGCTAAGTAGGAATATTAAACATAATAACACCAACTATATATGCCAAACACTGCCAGACACACTGTAGATACATTATTTCTAGTTCTAACTACTAGACAGTAAGTGTCATTTCTCACAATTTAAAGGTAAGATTAAGATTCAGAAAGTTAGAACAACCTGCCTGAGGTACACTGAAAACAACTTGCTCTGCCAGGATTCAAGTAGCTGTTCTCTTTATGGAAAAGGGAAGGGCAGGTGCAGACTTCTTGCAATTCCAGAAGCATCAGGAAACCCAGGAACTTTCAGGAGACATACAAAGTAGCCTCAACTCAGGCCTGAAAATCCCTTTGAGCAGTTTCCAAGCCACCTCAAGTTTCTGGAATTTTCTCACTTCATCTTAAAGAATGAGAATTTATACAATTTCAGTGAAAATCCTATGAAAAAGACCAATGTCAAGATATAGAACATTTTCTTACAAGCTCAAGGAAAGACTGGCAAGTTGCAAAAGAGGAAACCTGAGACATAAAATTAATGATCTGAGCTCTTTTCTCACAGCTAACTCTCTTCCTTGATCCAAATGAGAAACAGGGACCAATACCAAAAGTCACCAAAACTTTTCTTCATTTATTCTTTCCTTCATTAATTTACCTCATTCTACATACCAGAAAAAGCACTACAAGAAGGAGATGAAAAACACAGTCCCTGTGTCTTGAGGAACTTGCTATCCAGCCCTGGAGAAAACCAAATATGACATAATTATAATATAGCTGGTTAAGTAAAATAACAGATTTGTGTAATGGATAGTATGAGAGCATAGGAAGGGCTTCAGAGCAGCAAGCAAATTACTTTCCGAGGAGGAACTTCGGAGATGATGCTTGCGTCAGAAGGTTGAAGGAGCAGCAGTAGTTGCGTTAACAGCACATGGGCTCACCAAGTGTTGCTGGGGTGCTCAACCAGGGTTATTTCCAGACTAGCTATTTCAAGCCAGGTGGCCTCAGGGACCAGAAGAAAGACAGAAATTGTTAAAGATCATCCCTTCTGGGCAGAATTCTTGATTTAAAGACCTACAATTTCAGCAATTTCAATGGATGAGAGCCAAGATATGGAATAGGTGTTCTGTATTTTGCACCTCGTTTGTACCCCAGGCTGGTATGCGTGGTAGGTTCTTAAACTTTTAGAGACTTCCAGATATTACTTCATTTGAATCAACTCAGCTCAGAAATTTCAAACACAGCAGCACCATATCACAATGTTTATAGAAAGGATATCTATCATGGAATAAATTGTGGAATTATGTGTCTGTATATAAAAAGGAGTTTAAGACAGTCACTGCTCTCAAGAGTCCTCTGTAAACTAGCAAATTACTATAATGTCTAGAACTGTGGAGTAGAGTCTGCATGAAAGCTCTCACTAGCCCTTAATTCCACACCCACCAAAGTCTACCAGGTTTTCAGAAACCTAGCAAAGGCCTGTCTATTTATAGCTGCACAGATACATTCACAGTAAACTTGTTGTTGTTCAGTTGCTCAGTCATGTCCAACTCTGAGAATCCATGGACTGCAGCACAAGTGGTAGGTTCTTAAACTTTTAGAGACTTCCAGATATTACTTCATTTGAATCAACTCAGCTCAGAAATTTCAAACACAGCAGCACCATATCACAATGTTTATAGAAAGGATATCTATCATGGAATAAATTGTGGAATTATGTGTCTGTATATAAAAAGGAGTTTAAGACAGTCACTGCTCTCAAGAGTCCTCTGTAAACTAGCAAATTACTATAATGTCTAGAACTGTGGAGTAGAGTCTGCATGAAAGCTCTCACTAGCCCTTAATTCCACACCCACCAAAGTCTACCAGGTTTTCAGAAACCTAGCAAAGGCCTGTCTATTTATAGCTGCACAGATACATTCACAGTAAACTTGTTGTTGTTCAGTTGCTCAGTCATGTCCAACTCTGAGAATCCATGGACTGCAGCACACCAGGCTTTTCTGTCCTCCACTATCTCCCAGAGTCTGCTCAAGTTCATGTCCATGTGTACAATCACATCAGAATATATAAACATTTAGGATCTGTAGAATGACCTGGTCATTCAGTTCAGTCGCTCAGTCGTGTCCGACTCTTTGCGACCCCATGAATCGCAGCACGCCAGGCCTCCCTGTTCATTACCATCTCTCGGAGTTCACTCAGACTCACGTCCATCAAGTCCGTGATGCCATCCAGCCATCTCATTCTCGGTCGTCCCCTTCTCCTCCTGCCCCCAATCCCTCCCAGCATCAGAGTCTTTTCCAATGAGTCAACTCTTCACATGAGGTGGCCAAAGTACTGGAGTTTCAGCTTTAGCATCATTCCTTCCAAAGAAATCCCAGGGCTGATCTCCTTCAGAATGGACTGGTTGGATCTCCTTGCAGTCCAAGGGACTCTCAAGGGTCTTCTCCAACACTACAGTTCAAAAGCATCAATTCTTCGGTGCTCAGCCTTCTTCACAGTCCAACTCTCACATCCATACATGACCACAGAAAAAACCATAGCCTTGACTAGACGGACCTTAGTCAGCAAAGTAATGTCTCTGCTTTTGAAAATGCTATCTAGGTTGG
>SJYT01011984.1:141239-166716 GCA_006410635.1 Cephalophus harveyi
TTTTCTGGAACTCTCTTGCTTTTTCCATGATCCAGCGGATGTTGGCAATTTGATCTCTGATTCCTCTGCCTTTTCTAAAGCCAGCTTGAACATCAGGGAGTTCACGGTTCACGTCTTGCTGAAGCCTGGCTTGGAGGATTTTGAGCATTACTTTACTAGCATGTGACCTGGTCATTACATAATGAAAAATATGTGCAGTTTCCCTTACTATTAATAGGTATAAAGAAAATGTCTTCTAGATTTCTCCGTGACTGGTCTGATGCTCCTCACCAGCTCCCTTTCCTTGGAGAGTACTGTGTGTGAAGTAAGATGGCAGAGTACAGTAAGAAAAGGGGTGGAGATTTGGAGATTTAGGTCAACCCAGTGGTCTCATCTGGGAACAAAGCCAGATGCAGGCCTGTCTTTGTCTAATCTGTACCACTTTGGCTTTCTTTTGTTCAGTTGTTAAGGCTTGAATTGCATCCCCCCTAAAAAAGATATTTGAAGTCCTAACCCTCAGGACCTCATCCTGTGACCTTGCTGGAAATATGGTTGTTTTCATATGTGATTACTTAAGCTAAGATGCAGTCACATAGGAGCAGTGTGCTTAGTTGCTCAGTTGTGTCCGACTCTCTGCAACCCTATGGACTGTAGTCTGCCAGGCTCCTCTGTCCATGGGACTTTCCTGGCAAGAATACTGGAATGGGTTGCCATTTCCTCCTCCAGGCTATCTTCCAGACCCAGGGATCAAATTGGTGTCTCTTGCATATCCTGCATTGCAGATGGATTCTTTACCACTGAGTCACAGTGGAAGAAGGAATAGGGTGGGCCCTTAATTCAACATGACTGGTGTTCTTCTAAGAAGAGACACAGAGATATAGGTGCGTGAGGGGGGAAAGCCATATGATGATAGAGGCAGAGACTGAAATGCTGCAGCTGGAAACCAGCAAATGCCAAGACATGTTGGCAACAGCTAGAAGGTAGCAAAAAGCAAGGAATTTTCTCTTGTGCAGGTTTCAGAGGGAGCATGGCTCTGCCAATGCCTTAATTCTGGACGTCTATCTTCCAGAACTGTGAGACAATAAATACCTATTGTCTGAAGCCTCCTAGTTTGTAGTGCTTTGTTTTAGCAGCCCCAGGAAACTAATATACCAGTCCAGGATAGAGCTGAGATTTCCTAGGTCCAATGAGGGAGCCTCCCGCCAGCATCCCAAACAGGAAGGAGGACAGCCTCTGGGGTTTCTCCTCACTCTGAAATTGCCCCTTCCCTCCCCCATCTCCATCACTTTGCAACCCCTGGAGGTCAAGGCTGACTACCTGCTTTCTAGGCGTTTGTCTCTCTCCTTCCGACCATCAGCGGGATCCAAGAGGTCAAGCTTTCCTAACTTCCTTTTCCTACTTGATCAGATATCCCTTTCCTCAAACTCCATGATCAAATCTACCAAGTCTTTTGTCTTGCTTTATTGAAGAAAAGAAAAAAAGAAAGAAAGAAATTTGAAACATACTTTTCTCTCCAAAAAAAAAAAAAGGCTAGCTTTTGAGTCTCTCACCTTGCTCAGACTCAAATATCCCAAATGAGGTGCCAGAGCCAGTTATTAACCATCTCATTGTCTTTCTAAGTCTCACATCCATTAAGAGTCATCATATGTAGCTGTGATGCATAAAGTTTGGACTCAAATGGTTTTTGTGAGCTGAGCAGTCAGTCACACAATCATTGCTGAGTTACTTACCATTTTTGCAGACAAATTGTAACTATGATCTCTCCTCTCCTTGAGAAGTGAAGGAAGAAGAACTCTTTAGCTGTACTCTCTCATGCTCCAACGCCTTTACTGGTCTGTGCATTTCCTTCTGGCAGTCTGGACCAGGAACAGGCTGACAGACACACTGTAAGCCTTGGGGTCTTGGAGAATCAAGGTCAGTACTTCTGGGGCTAAAATTTCAGCTTCTCTATACACCAGTGCCAAATCGAACCCTGGACACAGAATTGTGGGTGAAGTAGAAAAAGATAGCTTTATCACTTTGCCAGGAAAACAGGGATACAGTGGGATCGTGACTTTAAAAACTGTCCCAACTTGGAGAAGATAGAAATTTTACAGTAATGGTTCAAAGAAGATGTGATCAGCTTGTGGACATTCTTCTGATGGGTTGGTGGTGAGGTATGTAGGAGTCAGCATCATCAACCTTCAAGTCCAACTGGTCTGGGGTGGGCAGCATTCCATTGTTAATTGTTAACTTCTCCCACCTGGATGGGTTTTCAGTATCTCCAAAATAGCTCAAAGATTCTGTTGCATGTATTCCTTAATGAGGAGCCAGGACGCTGCCCCAAGGCTACTCTTGACTGTTTCTCCCTGGTCTCACATCCCCTCCCTTCTCTAATTAGCAGCAGCTTGAATCTGCCCTTGGAACTAAGGGAAGCTCATGGAGGCTGAATGAAGACTATGTCCTGTAATCAAAGGTCTGGGGGACACAGAAAGGCTTTGTACCCAGGAGCCCCACAGGGCCCTGTGTAGCATCACTTCTTATAAATAGATCTCTTAACATTTGATGCTTCAACATGCAGTCTTACTGTGTGTTAATGGTCATAATGGTTTTAGTAAATACTTACTGTCTAGCTGTGTTCTTCCTGGGAACTCTGGAGTGGAAGTTACTTGTGGCCTTCAACACTCATTGTCTTTTTTCCCTTTCCAATGGACTGTGATATTGTTTAGATATCTGCCCTTTTCTGACACAGCCCCTGTCCCTCAATGGGCTGATGGGTCAAATGTTATTACATACCTTTTCTGAGATTGGTTCTAAGATGAGCATGTGACCCACATCAGACTGATGGGACTCACAGTTTCTGCCAGAGACTTCCAGGGAAAAAGCTTCTTTGTCCTTAGAGGATACTTCACGAAGCAAATCTGTTTTAACATGGAAAGTGGAAGAAAAGAGCATGTACTCTGACTGCAGCAGGAGCTGTCCTGCAGTTATGGGGACAACAGTCCATACAATGAAGCCTATGTTCAACAGAGCTCAGAGATGAAACCCATCTGAGTCCAAGAACTGAAGCCCAGTGAATCCATGATGCCGTTATCTGAGTCAATGACTTTCTATATGGTTTAAATTAATTTGACAGTTGTGTTTCAAAATATCCTAACAGATTCAAACTTTAGTGGACATACATTTTAGAGTATATACAATATGAGGGGAAAGCCACAGATCACTGTGGCTTTTTCACTCACTGATGCATAAATTTATTCCACCTGGATGTTCTTGGAACCATGGAAGATTTGTTCCTTATATTTCTACTTCTAGATGCTTCACCTTTCCGTAGCATATATTAGTCAACTCATCTGCTCACATTAAGAACTTAATGTATAAATTCAAAACATGGCTATTCCATAGTGTACTCCCAGGAAGAAGGCTTTTTAGCTTTAACATTATCAACAGTGTATGCGTGGGAGAACAGAAATACTGAAAAGAAAAGATCTGCTTACACCCATAAATTTCCATAATCTAGGTAATTGTCACAAACACAAATCAGTATAGAACCATTTCAAGAACACATAAAAGGCTGAGTTTTTCTCTGATACACTGGACCCAGGGTCCTAACTCTGTCAATGTATTTCTAGTTAAATAATATATGAAGATTCTTATACCATCAAAATGAAAGTTTTGTAGGAGACATTAAGATGTTAATTTCAAGAGAGTCTCACCTTTTAGAACTTTTTTATTTGGGTGGTCGGTACACAACACATCACAGGATTCAGGATCTTAATTCCCTGACCAGGGATCAAACTCACATGCCCTGCACTGGAAGCATGGAGTCTTAACCACTGGACCAACAGGGAAGTCCTAGACCTCTTAATGAAATCAAGTTTTGTGGGAAATACTTGGAGTAGAGTTAGATAATTAAACATTTTTTCCATGAGAAGGATACACAAACCACACTTCCTTGTAAATAATCCCTGAAATGAAGATTTTATTCACTCAAATATTCTCAATTTTTAACTCATTTAAATTAGCCTATAAGAGAGCTGGAAGAGGAAAGGAAGGTTGAAATACAATCAATTAGCTTCTCTTAGATAATTTTAAGAAGTTTAATTTGGAAGAGTTTTCTGGAATGAAATCCAGGGTATCTTTAAGTTTATCTTTTCTATCTCTCCTTAGTACATTTACTACTACTACTAGAATAAAACCACATAAAGCTTAATATTTGATTGTCTTTTAAATAAAACCTCAAAATTAAGCCAGACAGGCAAAACTCTCAGCATGATATTTGCTAGAATTGTCCAATTATTATCCAGTTACTCAAAGGGATACACCTGGCACTTTGGGAATAGGTTTACCCACATACTCTTTATTCGTGGCCAGAAAGTATAGCATTCTGTGGCGTTTAGATAATTTTAAATACTTGTGCCATTTTTTCTTCCTTTACCTAAGCAATGAGGAATCTTGGCAGCTAAAACAAGAACTGAACACTACATTTTCTCTCAGGCAGGTAGTCAGGACACAGAAAGTGCGATAACAGTAGAACAAATGGGAACTCCTTAAAACTTGGTGGTAGAGCTGTTATTTTTGCTCTGTTGCCAGGGAAGGAATGCAGGAATTCTGCCAGCCCTCTCTCCTGGCCATTCTGCCCAGGGAGGTGTCCCCATGTGATGGGGAGGTGTGAGTGGGGGCAGGGAGTGAGGCTCGGAGGAACCAGAGCCCCCTCAGAGAGACACAGCCTATCTCTGGGGGCAAGGCAGGCTACAGGTCTGCAATTTCCAGCTGTAGGACTGATCCCAACCAGAACTTGCTGGGTGGTTTGGAATCACCTTTGTAACTATCACACGTCCACTCACCCAGAATGACAAGTTGTTCATTATGGAGATTCTGTTTAAAATTGGGAGGTTTGGGGTAAGCAACACTAACATAAATGTTGAAGCACTCACATCCGGGATAAATATTAATACATAACTACTTATTTCTCTGAGCTAATAGTAAGTGCATGTAAAGCCACATGATCACCTTTAATGTTATCAAGAGGGGTGGGGTGAAAAAATCTGATCTGAAGATTTCCAAAGAATAGAACTAGTAAGTTTATGTTAGAAAAATGATTTAATGTAAATAATTTGAAGCTTGGGCTTGGACAGTGTACTTCTTTTGCTTTCTTTCACTGGATTTATTTGTCTTAAAAGCAGTTATTGAGGACCTCTATATGATGGACTGAGATGGGCTCTGTGTGAGCAAGTCTGAATGAGTTATTGTTATCCTCCAAACTCTTAAAAGGAGTAGTGGATAACACATGCTAAGCACTTAGTACTTTTTGAATGCTAAATGAATAGTCCTTAGCAAAAGAAAAATCTACAATATCTTCAGCTGAGACATTTAAATTATATTTTGTAGAGTATCTTCTACAATATATAAAATTATATTTTGTAGAGTATCTATTCACAGAAGAAGAATACACAGAAGAACTATACAAAAAAGATCTTCATGACCCAGATAACCACGATGATGTGATCACTCAACTAGAGTCAGACATTCTGGAATGCAAAGTCAAATGGGTCTTAGGAAGTATCATTACAAACAAAGCTAGTGGAGGTGATGGAATTCCACTTGAGCTGTTTCAAAGCTTAAAAGATGATGCTGTCAAAGTGCTGCACTCAATATGCCAGCAAATTTGGAAAACTCAGCAGTGGCCACAGGACTGGAAAAGGCCTGTTTTCATTTCAATTCAAAGAAAGGCAATGCAAAAGAATGCTCAAACTACCGCACAGTTGCAGTAATCTCACACACTAGCAAAGTAATGCTCAAAATTCTTCAAGCCAGGCTTCAATAGTACGTGAACTGTTCATTTCTAGACGTTCAAGCTGGATTTAGAAAAGCCAGAGGAACCAGAGATCAATTGCCAACATCTACGGGATCATCGAAAAAGCAAGAGAGTTCCAGAAAAACATGTATTTCTGCTTTATTGACTATGCCAAAGCTTTTGACTGTGTGGATCACAGCAAACTGTGGAAAATTCTTAAAGAGATGGTAAAATCATACCACTTGATCTGCCTCCTGAGAAATCTGTATGCAAGTCAAAAAGAAACAGTTAGAACTGGACATGGAACAGCAGATTGGTTCCAAATTGGGAAAGGCGTACGTCAAGGCTATATATTGTCACCCTGATTATTTAACTTATATGCAGAGTACATCATGAGAAATCTGGGCTGGATGAAGCACAAGCTGGAATCAAGATTGCCAGGAGAAATATCAATAACCTCAGCTATGTAGATGACACCACCCTTATGGCAGAAAGCGAGGAAGAACTAAAAAGCCTCTTGATGGAAACAGTGGCTGACTTTATTTTTCTGGGTTCCCAAATCACTGCAGATGGTGATTGCAGCCATGAAATTAAAAGACTTCTGCTCCTTGGAGGAAAAGCTATGACCAAACTAAACAGCATATCAAAAAGCAGAGACATTACTTTGCCAATAAAGGTCTGTCTAGTCAAGGCTATAGGTTTTCCAGTAATCATATACGGATGTGAGAGTTGGACTATAAAGAAGGCTGAGTACCGAAGAATTGATGCTTTTGAACTGTGGTGCTGGAGAAAACTCTCGAGAGTCCCTTGGACTTCAAGGAGATCCAACCAGTCCTTCCTAAAGGAAATCAGTCCTGAATATTCATTGGAAGGACTGATGTTGAAGCTGAAGCTCCAATACTTTGGCCACCTGATGCGAAGAGCTGACTCATTTGAAAAGACCCTGATGCTGGGAAAGATTGAGGGTGGGAGGAGACGGGGATAACAGAGGATGAGATGGTTGAATGGCATCATCGACGTGATGGACATGAGTTCGAGTAAACACAAGGAGTTGGTGATGGACAGAGAAGCCTGGCGTGCTGCAGTCCACGGGGTCGCAGAGTCGGACACAACTGAGCAACTGAACTGAACTGAGAGTATCTTCTTATTAAAGTTAACATTAAAATTCATTCCATATGTACCTGTTTGATGGTAAGGTGAAGACATTTGACTGTTAAAATTTGATCAAGAAGGCACTATATGTAGATGACACCACCCTTATGGCAGAAAGCGAGGAAGAACTAAAAAGCCTCTTGATGGAAACAGTGGCTGACTTTATTTTTCTGGGTTCCCAAATTACTGCAGATGGTGATTGCAGCCATGAAATTAAAAGACTTCTGCTCCTTGGAGGAAAAGCTATGACCAAACTAAACAGCATATCAAAAAGCAGAGACATTACTTTGCCAATAAAGGTCTGTCTAGTCAAGGCTATAGGTTTTCCAGTAATCATATACGGATGTGAGAGTTGGACTATAAAGAAGGCTGAGTACCGAAGAATTGATGCTTTTGAACTGTGGTGTTGGAGAAAACTCTCGAGAGTCCCTTGGACTGCAAGGAGATCCAACCAGTCCTTCCTAAAGGAAATCAGTCCTGAATATTCATTGGAAGGACTGATGTTGAAGCTGAAGCTCCAATACTTTGGCCACCTGATGCGAAGAGCTGACTCATTTGAAAAGACCCTGATGCTGGGAAAGATTGAGGGTGGGAGGAGACGGGGATAACAGAGGATGAGATGGTTGAATGGCATCATCGACGTGATGGACATGAGTTCGAGTAAACTGCAGGAGTTGGTGATGGACAGAGAAGCCTGGCGTGCTGCAGTCCATGGGGTCGCAGAGTCAGACACAACTGAGCAACTGAACTGAACTGAGAGTATCTTCTTATTAAAGTTAACATTAAAATTCATTCCATATGTACCTGTTTGATGGTAAGGTGAAGACATTTGACTATTAAAATTTGATCAAGAAGGCACTAAATCTGTAATCCAGGTACAAATAAAGAGCAATATATTTTATGACTTCAAAATATGTCACAAACTATTTTCTTGAGCATGATTCTGTTAAATGAGAATACCTACTTTGCTTGGAATAAATTGAAGGTTAACCTAAGTATCCTGTTAGAGTCCTAGTGAGATGCTGTGTAAGAAAGTGCTTGGCAACGTGCCATGAAGCTTTTCATAAGCACAGGTCACCAGAATGGAAGTTGAAGTCAGACAGGCTGGAAACCATCAGATAGTCCCAATCCTCTGATGGCTGGCTGTACACGCTGGGGCAAGTTATTTTACCCCTGGAACCTTAGCTTCCTCATATATAAAATGTAAAAGAATACTATTTATGAGCTAATGCACAGAAGCATTTTAGCCTAGTGGCAGTTCATAGCAAGAATTTAATCGACATTAGCAAGCAACATCTTCTTTTTCTTCATCATCTTCCTCAACACAAGAAAATATAATTTCTCCTTTACTTCTCATCTTACAAAATGTCAAGATTGCTGAGAGAAAAAAAAAAAAAGGAAAAACAAAAGCAAGCAGAAGTGCTGCTAAATCACATTCTTACAAACTCTTACCTAGAACAAGACCTACAAGACCTTCTAGAACTAACACCCAAAAAAGATGTCCTTTTCATTGTAGGAGACTGGAATGCAAAAGTAGGAAGTCAAGAAATACCTGGAGTAACAGGCAACTTTGGCCTTGGAGTATATAATGAAGCAGGCCAAAGGCTAATAGAGTTTCGCCAAGAGAATGCAAACACCCTCTTCCAACAACACAAGAGCTGACTAAAAGATGTCCTTTTCATTGTAGGAGACTGGAATGCAAAAGTAGGAAGTCAAGAAATACCTGGAGTAACAGGCAACTTTGGCCTTGGAGTATATAATGAAGCAGGCCAAAGGCTAATAGAGTTTCGCCAAGAGAATGCAAACACCCTCTTCCAACAACACAAGAGAAGACTCTACACATGGACATCACCAGATGGTCAATACAGAAATCTGATTGATTATATTCTTTGCAGCCAAAGATGGAAAAGCTCTATACAGTCAGCAAAAACAAGACTGGGAGCTGACTGTGGCTCAGATCATGAACTCTTTATTGCAAAATTCAAACTTAAATTGAAGGAAGTAGGGAAAACCACTAGACCATTCAGGTATGACCTAAATCAAATCCCTTATGATTATACAGTGGAAGTGACAAATATATTCAAGGATTTACCATAGTTCTTGGTATATTTTAAGGGTTTAAAAACTATTTCTGAATGAGTGGATGAATCAATAAATGAATACATACACATGAGATAATCAAGTGCAAAGCATGATTTGTAGAGTTGCTGGAGCCAGTATAAGTGCCTTATGAGGGGACCAAAATGCAACATTCTTCCCAATCAAGTTTGAAAATAATGAACAGGGAGACATGGCAGAAGGAGACTGAAATGTCATCCTCGTTATTGATAATGGAAATAAAGAAGGGCATGGCTTAGGTGCATGATGACAGTGGACTTGCTAAAAATGCACTCCAGAATCAGACGGACTCACCCACCAGCTACTGCATAGCTGCCACCTCAGGACTTGCCTCTGCACAGCTTGGAGGGAGAAGGAGTAGACCAGAGTGTGTGCTTCCTGTGATTGGCTGGCTCCCAACTACACAGCAGTGGTTTATTTCCCAAAAGCACCACTGCAAGGGTTGTCTCTTCTCTGGGACAGAGTGAGTCAAGTAGGGGAGACGGGCCAAGAGGGTTACAGCAACTGATGTCAGTTTGAATCATAAACAGGAGCCAAGAGAAATGGCTGTTCTGTCATCCCCATTATCTTCATGTGCACTGATTGATTTAGATGCCAGTGCTATTTCCCACAAGTGACAGGAAAAGGGGACCACAAAGATATCCCCAGATTGTGTATCAGTCAGTGGATTATTTTTTGACTTCCTTTCTCTAGTTCCCCCTTTTCAGTTGATCTGTGAACAGACTGAATGACGTACTTAGATAAAGCTATCAAGATTTCAAAATTATTTTGGTTTCTGAAAGAGTATACTTTATCCTTTACTCAATTAATTCAGTGAAACTTTGCAAATATTTATTGAGACCCTGCCAAGTGCCCAAAAGAGTAGAATATACTGATGAATATATCAGAGTGAACTGGAGTTTAAAATCCAGCCAGCATCTACTAGATGTTTTTCTCTTAGAGAAAAGGAAACTCAGTCACTTATAAGATCAAAATGAACAGAGAAAAATATTTCCTTCTTTTTTTTTCTAATTTCCAAATGTTCTTCTGAGTAGTTTGAGTAGTTAAGTGACTGTTTACCAAGAACTTAAAACATTTCTTTTATCATTAGCATTAGAGCCAAGATACTAACAATAAAGGTCATGGAAACGTAGGAAGGTCTGGAGAGTCGTCTATCTTCCCTCATCTCATCCACGCTAACCCCTCGCACAGAGGCCTGCAACTGGTAAAGGGAGGAATTGGCGAAAAGGTTTGAATGGATTGTTCATATCCATCTTCACAACTGAAAAATAACTCAGACTAAAGAATAAATGACTTTGCCTCTTGGCATGAAGGCATCAAACTTACCCCTCTTATCTTATCTTCCTGGATATTCCACTGTTTTTTTTTTTTTTTTTTTAAAAGAGTTGATATCCTATATTTCTAAGAATTGCATTTTTTTTTATTTAACTAGATTCTAGAAGATTATCCATAATATTTTACAAGCTCTTAAACTCACAATAATTTTTTTAAAATTCTGTTTTGTTTTCATCTCATTTGTTTTACATCTTCTTATCATTAACTGGCAGACTAGTCAGAAGAAAAAGGGATTGGATATGATTTTAATTCCTAAGAGATATAGATTCAGAGTCCACTCTCAACTTCAATTGTTTAGCCAAACCGTATGAAAAAATTTGGAATTTGGAACCGGCATCCATGGCCTCAGAATTGTTCCTTATTGCCAGAAAAGCAGCTTCTTCTCTTTCTTTCACTTCCATATCTCTATTAGATTAATAGCAGGAACACAAAGTAATTCGTAAAAGAAATTGCCATGTTCACTTTGGAATAGCTTGGCAACATACACGGCATGAAGACAAGCAGGGAAAATTTAAAACTTTGGGGCATGTATAAATATTTTGTTTCTAAACATGGAGCAATATATCCGAGTGTACCATTGTCTACATGAAGTGCTACGGGATCTTAGGTAACAATTATGCTTCTATGATTTTTTCTTAGATTTGTAAAGAAAAAATGAATAGAAAGACATCATGACATGGTTTCTTTTAATCTGTATATTCAGAATCTACAGAAGATAGAATAAATAAAAGGAAACAATCGACAATAGATTCACAAATCTTGTAGGGACTTCAAATTACTTTGCATATGCATTTAAAAAAATTTTTTAATGCATTATTTAACAACTACCCTACTGAGAAACGCTGGGCTAAATAAAGCACAAACTGAAATCAAAATTGCTGGGAGAAATATCAATAACCTCAGATATGCAGATGACACCACCCTTATGGCAGAAAGTGAAGAAGAGCTAAAAAGCCTCTTGATGAAAGCGAAAAAGAAGAGTGAAAAAGTTGGCTTAAAGCTCAACATTCAGAAAACTACGATCATGACATCCAGTCCCATCACTTCATGGCAAATAGATGGGGAAACAGTGGAAATATTAGCTGACTTCAGTTTTGGGGGCTTCAAAATCACTGCAGATGGTGACTGCAGCCATGAGATTAAAAGACGCTTACTCCTTGGAAGGAAAGCTATGACAGATCTAGACGGCATATTAAAAAGCAGAGACATTACTTTGCCAGCAAAGGTCTGTCTAGCCAAGGCTATGGCTTTTCCAGTAGTCATGTACAGATGTGAGAGTTGGACTGTGAAGAAAGCTGAGCGTGGAAGAATTGAAGCTTTTGAACTGTGGTGTTGAAGAAGACTCTTGAGAGTCCCTTGGACTGCAAGGAGATCCAACCAGTCCATCCTAAAGGAGATCAGTCCTGGGTGTTCATTGGAAGGACTGATGCTGAAGCTGAAACTCCAATACTTTGGCCACCTCATGCAAGGAGTTGACTAATTGGAAAAGACCCTGATGCTGGGAGGGATTAGGGGCAGGAGGAGAAGGGGACGACAGAGGATGAGATGGCTGGATGGCATCAACGACTCGCTGGACTTGAGTTTGGGTAAACTCCGGGAGTTGGTGATGGACAGGGAGGCCTGGCATGCTGCGATTCATGGGGTTGCAAAGAGTTGGACATGACTGAGAGACTGAACTGAACTGAATCTTCAAAAATTATCTTATGCATATCACATCCCTATAATCTTTCATGAATCCCCATTGTCTAAAAATTAGACCTTAACCATACATTCAGGATCCTTCATAATCAGGTTTCGGTTTTTCTCATTTTATACTTATGTCTCCTATTTAAAAATTTGAGAGTGAGGTAGGGATTGAGGAAGAGTTCTACCATGAACCACATACTCTTAGGTGCTTCACATGCCCTAAATATTTTAAAACTCACATCAGTTTCAGAAGGAAAAGTGACAGATTAGGGAGGCTATTTACTCTCTACTCCAAAGCTGTGGCTTCTAGAGTGGTGATTTGAAATTTAGTACCTCTGACAGCAAAATGCGTGTTCTTACTATCACACTATATTTCAATTCAACTCAGTAAATATTTATTTGATGTACTCTCCATGTAAACACTTTATTATGTGCTGCTGCTGCTGCTGCTGCTAAGTCACTTCAGTCGTGTCCGACTCTGTGCGACGCCATAGATGGCAGCCCACCAGGCTCCCCCGTCCCTGGGATTCTCCAGGCAAGAACACTGGAGTGGGTTGCCATGTCCTTCTCCAATGCATGAAAGAGAAAAGTCAAAGTGAAGTTGTTCAGTCGTGTCCAACTCTTCACAACCCCATGGACTGCAACCCACCAGGCTCCGCCGTCCGTGGGATTTTCCAGGCAAGAGTACTGGAGTGGGGTGCCATTGCCTTCTATAGACCCACACAGATCCAAAGGGAGGAAATGTAGACCCCACCTCATGATAAGGACCACTGTCCTCACACTGCAAGAAGAGCATGTGGGATGGTGCTGCCCTCTTTACAATACAGCCTGCCGCAGCACCTATGGATGTGCCAACAACCTGTCATAGGAAGACAATCCAGGACAGTCAAATTCCCTTTCAGCTGAATATAATTTATGAATAATTTAGAGAATAAACTATTAGCCACTGGCGATTACAGGACATAACAGAGAAAGAGAAAGATGATGATGGAATGTACATTCACTAAAGTTATGGAGTGCTAGACACTAGGAGTAAGAACCGAAGTCCCGTTTATTTTTATGTGTATCTTCAATAGAGCACAGTACAAACACACAGTAGGTGTTCATATGAGTCACATGAAGACATGCATGAATGGGAAGAGAAGACACACAAGGAGGGATGAGTTCGGAGGGGAAAGATGAGATTCTGTTAGAAATAAGTTGAGTTTAAGATCCCAACCATAGCTCCTCACTGAAATGTCTAACAAGCAGTTGGGGAAGCGGGTCTGTGGCTCAGAATAGAGAGCAATTTAGGGAGAGAGCTTAGACCAAGGTCAAGCTTTGGTCGAATGAGACTGTTAAGGAGGAGCATGTAGAGGAAGACCAATGACTAAAGCTCAAGCAAAATACTGAGTGGTTAATGCAATAGGCTTTAAATCTGAGTCAGATTTAATGCTTGTAATACACGCATCACCACTTTTTAACTGTGTATTTTCTTAGGTTTGGCCACTTAATCTCTCTGTTCCTCATCATCCTAGTGTACCTTTGTTATAATAATGCAAGCTACTGACAGGGCTGTGAATTGAGTGGTATAATGCCTACAGAGTGCTTGGACTAAAACATAGTCCAGCAATCAATGTATATTAGTAATCATAACTATTGTCAGGTTTTTCGTCACATTTAGGGTTAAGCAGAGGAAAAGCCAGAGAGTAACACTGGGTATGATGGCTTTATGAAACCTTGTGTAATAGTCCTAATGAATAGCTGTGGTTCCATTTATTACTGAGTTGCTAAACATCAAAGAGTTGCTGACTGTTATTAAAGAGGGGGTGACAGGGTGAGTCATATTCTCTATACCAATATTTCACAAAGTCTGTGTTTTGAGTGTGCTATAGTAATATGAGTTGTGTTAAGAAAAAGAAGTATGTTCTATTTGCAAATAAACTGGTGAAATGCTGAGTTAAACAAAATTAATAGACTTTCCTTAAATGCATATGGCAATACTAGCCATGGCTTGCTAAGAAGGAGATATAGACAGCATCATTTTCTCAGTTTTTAGGATTTCATAGGTACCATTCTGCTAAACCAATGTGTAGAAAACAGCTTCTCAATGCCAGTCAAGGAAAAATCTCTTGGTAAACTTAAAAATACATATTAATGGATCCACCTCCACAGATTCTGATTAGACAGTCTAGAATGGGGCTAAGGAATTTGTATTTTTAAAAAACTCTCTGGTGTCGCCTTCCCTCCAGGCAGCCCAGAAGAGGAACTGAACCTTCTCATAATCACCATCTTTTTTTTTTTTCCAACTTATTCTGAGAAAAATGGCTCCCATAAAGAAAGGTAGCAAAAAAAAAAAAAAAGGAGGGTGATATTCTGCCACCAAAGAGATGACTAGAAAATAGAACATCAGCATTCATAAACACTTGCATTAAGTCAGCTTTAAGAAGCATGGACCTCAGGTACTCAAAGAAATCTAGAATTTGCTTTATAAAAAAAAGAAAAAATGAAAGCTATTTGGGCTGAAGGATTAAAAAACATCCAATAATATATCTAAGTTAACCAGAAAACATGAGGACAAGGATTCATCAAGCAAGCATGCTGCTGCTGCTGCTGCTGCTAAGTCACTTCAGTCATGTCCGACTCTGTGTGACCCCATAGACGGCAGCCCACCAGGCTCCCTCGTCCCTGGGATTCTCCAGGCAAGAACACTGGAGTGGGTTGCTATTTCCTTCTCCAATGCAAGAAAGTGAAAAGTGAAAGTGAAGTCGCTCAGTCGTGTCCGACCCTCAGCGACCCCATGGACTGCAGCCTTCCAGGCTCCTCCATCCATGGGATTTTCCAGGCAAGAGTACTGGAGTGGGGTGCCATTGCCTTCTCCGCAAGCAAGCATAACATGGTGATTACCTGTACACTGTTCTGCTTTCAAAAACCTTCAGATAGTCAACAGTCAAAATGGATGAAAGCTAATGATTTTGTTATCATTAAAAATATAACTAGACAAAAGTAGTTGCAAGCTCTACATACAAAGAAATTCAAACTAACTCCCTATGAAATTAGTGGTAATCTAATAGAATTCTAGGAATTCTCAACAGAACTTTGAGGTAGTTAGATTAGATATCTTCTTAACTCGGAATTCATATCTAACACAATAGGGATAGTTGTGTTTTCTGTATGCCTGTTTAAAATTCAACCTAGGAACCAGCTTCCTAACTGTGATTTACTTGAAGATAAAAACAGACCTGAGAATATGCTGATCTCAGAGATGCAGTGCTCAGTCTAATTTAAGAGAGATTGAGACCATTTGGAAACAAGAAGGATTTTTCTTGTGAACATTCTAACTCGGAAGAATTCAGCAAAGAGTAAATGGTTTAATATATTTCTATTTTTACAGTCTGCTTTAAAACTTTTATAGTAGTAAAAATAAAAGGCATCTCTTTACCCACTCAAGCAATTATTTATTTTATATGTCTGGCAGGATGGCATTTGTTTGTGATACTTCTCTGTCTTTTCCATCACCCCTGGTGCAGAGGGGTGGGAGTGAGAATTAATTAGCCAGTGAGAGGCCACCCATGCTGTACTCTTCCAGACCAAGAAAAGACTAAAGAGACATGACCACTACACGCAACACATGATCCTTAATTAGAGCTTATAAAGAATATTATTGGGACAATTGATTATACGTGAATGGAGTCTGTGAGTTCAGTGTCCATAAGGGTCAATGATAATGTCCTGATTTTGATCCTTATGTGTGGTTATCTGGAGAATGTCCAATTCAGGAGAGAAGGATACCACACTCAAAACTTATCCCCTAATGGTTCCAGAAAGAATGTTATTGTGCTAGTCTTGCAGTTTTTCTACGATTATTCTGAAATTATTTCTGAAACTATCTCTGAAATTTTTTTTAATTGACATTATCTTTAGCATTTTAAAAAAGAGTACATTCATTTTATTGTTTATGTTAGCTTATCATTGATGTTCTCAGGTTCTCTTGGTAAACTACCAAATTACCTGAAAATAGTTTTACTTTTCCAATTCCTGTACTTCTTACTGTTTTCTCTCTTTAAATTCTACTAGCTAATTTCTCCAGGACTATGTTCAACAGTAATAGATACAGTGGATGCTCCTGACTCATTTCTAATCTTATTAGAAATTCCCCTAATATTACCACATTAAGCACAATTCTGGCTTTAGGAAATATGCTTCATTTCCTATTTTCTTGAGTGTTTTTATCAGGAAATATCTTTTGACAACTTTTCTTCTTTATCTTAAAAATAATCATGTGATTATTACTTTTACATGTTCATAATAATAGTGAAGTCACTCAGTCGTGTCTGACTCTTTGCGACTCCGAGGACCCCACCAGGCTCCTCGGTCCATGGGACTTTCCAGGCATGAATACTGGAGTGGGTTGCCATTTCTTTCTCCAGGGGATCTTCCCAACCCAGGGATCGAACCCGGGTCTCCTACACTGTAGGCAGATGCTTTACCGTCTGAGCTGCCAGGGAAGCTCTAGATTTCCTAATACTGAGTTATCCTTGTATTCCAGAAATGAATCCCACTTGGTCATGGTACATAATCTTAGTGTTTTTGTCTCTTCTTTTACAGTCATCTCATTCCAGACTAGCAGTTTGAATATAAAGGGACTATGAAAAGAATGGAAAAGGAAGATAAAATTTCTTGAACCCTTACTGGTTGCTAGGTCTATCTGCAGTTCATTGGTGAGGAAAAACCTGAGGGAACCAGCTTGAAAGGGGGTGAAGTGAAGTGAAGTAAAGTCGCTCAGTCGTGTCCGACTCTTTGCGACCCCATAGACTGGGGCCTACCAGGCTCCTCTGTCCATGGGATTTTCTAGGCAATAGTACTGGAGTGGATTGTCATTTCCTTCTCCAGGGGATCTTCCCAACCCAGGGCTCGAACCCGGGTCTCCCACATTGTAGACAGACGCTTTACCCTCTGAGCCATCAGGGAAGTCAGCTTTTTAAATAAAAGGGGGTAGGTGTGGTCATTATCTATCTAAGAGTTAAGATTAGCATTTGTTCTTCTCAACCGTAACCTCTCCAAGCAGAAGAGAAAGGGGAGATGTGTTATCTCTACACTTTTAGTAGTGTTTTGAACTTGGAGAAATCACTCCATTCAGCGAGGCCAGTGACTGTGCTCCTAGGACTCCCGAGTGTGGAGAAGGTAAAGAGAGTGTCTCTTTATTAACATTGCAGAGATGACAGTGGACACAAAATTGTGGCGGTGCAGGGCAGGGGGGGGAGTTTGACCTAAAGACCTTGACATTTAGCTGAACCTATGAAGTCGAAGCTAAATAGAAAAGCAAAACTTGGGAAGACAGCATGGCCCAAGTATTAAGAAACAGACTCTAGACCGACACAGACCTGGGCTACATTTTGTCTCGTCTCTTGCTGTTGACCTCCACATGTTTTCTGAGCTTTAATTGTATAGCCTGTAGAATGAGGGGAAAGGATCTGATACATATGTGTTCGTGGTGAAAATTAAAGGAAATGATGCAGGAAAATCACCAAGCACAGTGCCTGGCATGTGGATCCTTATGATAATTGCTGTTAGTATTATCTGGTCTTCAGCAGTGTTCTTCAGTCTTGCCTCTGTCAATAATCCTCTCCTCAGATCTCGTTTCTTTTTTAGTTAAAAAGCTTACTGAGATATAATCCCCATAATCATACAATTCATCCATTTAAATTGTAGAATTCGATATTTTTTAAAATACTTTCATAAAGTTGTCCACAATCTAATTTTAGAACATTTTCATCAATCCCCTAAAGAACCCCCTGCTCATTAGCAATCACTCCTTACCCCTCCTTCACTCCGCATAACCAGCTCTAGGCAACCACCAATCTACTTTGCATCTCTACAGCCTTGCATATTCTGGACATTTCCTATAAACGGAATCACACAATATGTGATACTTAGCGACTGGCTATTTTTGATTAGTATAGTGTATGCAAGTTTCATCTATGTTGTAGCATGTGTCCGTACTTCATTCCTTTATACTGTACCGTGTGTTCAGTCGTGTCTGACTCTTTGTGACCCCATGGACTGAAGCCCACCAGGCTCCCCTGCCCATGGAATTTTCCAGGCAAGCATACTGGAGTGGATTGCCATTTCCTTCTCCATCATTCCTTTATAGGGCCAAATAATATTTCTTTGTATGGATAAACCACAGTTGTATTTATCCATTCACTAGCTGAAGGACAACTGAGTTGTTTCTACTTTTTGGCTATTATGAACAGTGATGATAGGAACATTTGTATTCAAGTTATGTGTGAACATGTTTTCATTTCTCTTGGGTATATGCCTAAGAGTAGCATTGCTGGGTCTTATTGCAGCTCTGTTTTAAACCTTTTGAAGAACTGAGGGACTGTTTTCCAAAGTGGCATTGTACATACCCACAGGCACTTTATCCTTTCCAACATGCGCTGGTATCTGTCTTTCTCATTATAGCCAATCCAGTGGGTGTGAAGTGGTATCAAATTGTGGGATTGATGCGCTTTCCCCTAATAATTAATAATGCTCAGCATCTTTTCATATGTTTATTGGCCATGTGTTTATCTTCTTTGGAGAGATATCTATTCAGATTCTAAGACCATGTTGAATTTTAAGGTTTTTTTTTTTTTAATATTCTAGATACAAGTCACTTGTTAGATATACGATTTGTATACATTTTCTCCCATTCTGTGGTTTGTCTTTTTTCTTGGTATTATTTGTAGCCCCAAAGTTTTTAAAGCATCTTTTTAATGTAACTTATGGAAGTCTGTATTTCAGCATTTAACTCCTACAAAAATACTCCAGTTGGTAGACTTTCAGTGGAAGAGTTAGCATAGTACTTCACTGACAAGAGTGAGGCCTTCCATATCTAAAAATCCCATCCTCTTAACTCGTTCTGCCACACAGCTTTTGAACTACATGGATATCTATCTTCATCATGTTTCCTTTATCCATTCTCTTGAAATGAAGAATATATCTCTTTGTCAAGGCCAAACCTCTAACTGTAAGATGATCTCATCCCCCTTCTCTTCTCCAGGAACTTGCTCCATCATTTAAATCTCCTGCCTCCTAGATCTTTACCATTTCCCTATTTTCCCTCAGCCTATGAACCAGCTTTAGCTTTCTTTCTCCCATTTTAAGGAAAAGCAAAACTTCTTAAGATCTGCATCCTCTAAATATACATTTCCAGCTATGGCCATTATTTCTACCCTACACTTCACTTAAATGATCTACAGATATACCCCAGTTCAACATGTCTGAAACTGAATTTCCCTTCTCACTCCAAACCTTACAGTTACTGTGAAAATCAAGCGAGAAATATTTGGCATCTTAGGTACAAAACAAATGGGAGCTCTAACATGATGGGGGGATCACACCATCTACTGAGGCAACCCTGAGTTCTGCAGAGAAAACTGGACATGATGAGAGCTGTGGGAACCCTGTCAAAAACTCAGGGGCTCTATGGGGAGCTCTTAAGAACAAGGGCATTGGTTTCCTTTTCTATAATATGAGATTTTGTGGAAATTAAAAGATATAATGAAGACAAAGTAACTAACAGGATGATGGCTGGTAAATAATAAGCATGGGATGAAAAATAGAAAAAAAGCAATAATAAATGGCAAGTAGAAACTATGCTGAAAGGCTGATGTGTCTCTTGGTCTAAATATTGCACATCACTTGTTCACCAGCATCCTTTTTTTTTTTTAATCTGTCATTCTAGCCATATGTATGCTTCTGTTGGTGTTGGTTAGTGGTGATGGTGTTTAGGTTTTGTCATTCTGAAGGATAGTCAGCAGAGCGAATATAGAATGATTCAGGATATCTGCTTTTCAATTTCAACAGCTGTTAGTGTTCCCCAGATGTTAGCTCTGCTGACTTTCAGTTTTCAGAGGTCGCCTCAGCTTCCAGCTTCCTGCTCATGGTACCTTTCTTTTCTTGCTGTGCGCAGGCTGGCATTGATCCTAGTTTATCCTTGGAGACTCAGCAGAAGATCCTGATGGAGGAGGACAATACCCAGAGAGAGGTCACCAAGGAAGAGGGAGTTGGTGACAGACAGCCTGTGGGTGAGAACTCTTTTGATGTGCATTTCATCCTCAGGGGTTTTCAGTAAATGATGGGTACCTACTCTCTTGTCATGCATACTGGGAAAGACCTGGCTTTTCCCAGCATAAACTCAGGAGTCCAGCAAATAGCAGGAAGATAGCCTGAGGCTATAAACCCTACCCTGGAACTTTGATCATGTGCTTACTTACTCCACTGAAGATTGCTGAGGTTTTGTTTGGAACATATGCTGAGTGATAGGCAGGCCAAAGCAGCTGGTGTGGAGAGGTCATTTCCAGTGACTCATCGGTCATTCAAAAATCAAAGCACAAACAAAAAGGGGGTGGGATGGGATGTAGAGAGAAAGGCATGAAGTTTTAAGTATTCCAGAAGAGAGGCTGATCCTGATGTCCCCTTCTGAGGGGCGATGAGGCTCCAACTCAGCTACTCTGACTCACAGGGCACGTGGTGCTGGCTGGAATCTCTGTAATGCATTTCCTGGCATTCAACAAAATAAGTAGGTTCATAAAATGTGTATTTTCCTCTTTATTTTTTTATTATGTGTCAGATGACCAAGTTACTAAGGGACAGGGGAGGGGGTGCTCGGGGATGTGCTAGGGACCTGTTTAGTTGGCCTCAACAGGACTAAACGACCATCTCTGCACTGCAAAGTTCTCCTCTATTAAGGAGGGGGATTTCAAGCTAGATTTAATTTTTCATTTACTCATTGTACTGTCTTTTAAAAACAGGAGTTAAACTAGAAAGCTTCCAGGATAGTGAAGGTTCTCCAGAGAAACAGAACCAACAGGATATGTGTATGTGTGTAGAAAAACAGACATAGAGAGAGCGGGGAGAGAGAGAGGAGAAGCAGAGAGAAAAAGAGGGAGATTTTTAAGACTAGTCTCACACTATGGGGGCTGGCAGGGTTAAAATCCTCAGGCTGGGCCTGAGGGCTGGAAATTCAGACAAGAGCTGATGTTGTAGTCTTGAATCCGGGTTCTGGTGGACAGGCTGGAAACTGACATAGTGTTACTATGTTACAGTCTTGAGAATTCCTCCTTCTTGAGATTCTCTTTGGGAACCCTCTGTCTAGATGCTCTTAAGGTCTCAAGGTATCACTGACAAGATGGACATGAATTTGAGTAGGCTCCGGGAGTTGGCGATTGACAGGGAAGCCTGGCATACTGAAGTCCATGGGGTCGCAAGGAGTCGGACATGACTGAGTGGCTAAACTGAAGGTCTCAACTATTGGAGGAGGCCCAGTCATGTTTTGAAGGGTAATTTGCTTTACTCTAAGTCTGCTGATTTAAATGCCAATCATACCTAAAAACACCTTCACAGTGACATCTAATCTGGTTTGACCAAACATTGGGCACCATAGCCTGGCTATATAAAATTATCCATCACAGTCCTCTTACTTGAGGGAGTTTTATGACTTAAATAGAGATAGACAATGAAACAGAAAACCCGTAATCCAAAAACATGAAGTACCCTAACCTCCAACCAAGACCAGGGATGGAGGTGGGAAAAGCTTTCTGGAACTCATGATTCCTGCACTGATTTTTGCTGGTTATGAGGAAAGAGGTGAACAAATATGACATGTGATTAACTGCAAGTCGTTTATTATGATTAAAACATCCCCTCCTTTCAGAGAGAGGGCAGAGGAATCAGTGAGATACTATGTAGGAAAATAACCTGAAGTAACCAGATGACTTACTTACTATTTGTAAATGCGAAAGCAGTGATTCTGAATTTATTTTATCTGCACATCTTGGAGGAGTCCGTGAAGAATTCTTAATCATTGAAGTGATGAAATTAGATTTTCAGTATTCAAGACCAATTTATGTAATTATTAAACAAATAATTTATGGTGTATGGGGGAGGCATTGGGTATATAACGATGAACAATGTAGAAGGTCCCTGACTTCACAAAGCTTAGAATTATAGGGGTGGGAATAAGCAGGGTGACAATATACAGCCTTGACGTACTTCTTTTCCTATTTGGAACCGGTCTGTTGCTTCATGTCCAGTTCTAACTGTTACTTCCTGATCTGCATACAGACTGTCTCTTATACACATCTGGTGGGGGAGGTGAGGGAATGGGGCGGGGGGTGGGGGAAGACACATAAAATAAGTACATAATTGATTCAGATAATGAGCAATCCCTCAGCAGCTGCCCTATACATCATCCCCGGCTTCCTTGTACTGAAGGTGGAGACAGTTCAAATGGAAAACAAGGGACCGATATTTCCAGTAGGATCAAAGCATTCAACTATTTACAAGTCACAGGGAATTTAACATGGATGCTGCTGCTGCCAAGTTGCTTCAGTCGTGTCTGACTCTGTGCGACCCCATAGACGGCAGCCCACCAGGCTCCCCCATCCCTGGGATTCTCCAGGCAAGAACACTGGAGTGGGTTGCCATGTCCTTCTCCAATGCATGAAAGTGAAAAGTGAAAAGTAAAAGTGAAGTCGCTCAGTCGTGTCAACATGGATGCTAATAACCAACAAGAGAGAAAACTTTCTTTGGGGCACTAATTACAAGTGAATTATTCATTAGAAGTAATGTTGCCCTCCACCCACACAGAACCTTCAAACTTTGTAAAGAATTTCCCACCTGGATTGTCACTTTGATTACCTCAGGAGCCAGAGAGGATGAGGGCCAAAACTAGCTTTTGAGATAGGAAATCATTAAACCACATCAGGACTTGTCTTGACAACAATGTCTATCAATATTCAACAGACTAGAAGAATGAAGATCATGTAGGTGATTGCCCTCCACTGGCACTCAGTTGTTGGGGTCCTCAGACCTTACCAGGGCTTCTTGGAGAGGAAGCAGAGAGAGAGCCACAGAAAGTTCTGCAAGCAGGTGTGGGAGAAAGGGAGGAAACACACTCTTTAGTCATATCCAGATTTGCCTTCTTGACTAGCCAATCCATTTCAGTACATGTACCTTTGCTCTTGTGAGTTCTTGGGTTGATAAGCCTTTTATAAAGCTAACTTTTAATATTAACATTGAAGGTGTAGTGTCTCTATCTTCCTAGGTTAAAGTTCTGGAGATTCTTATGTCAGTCTTATAAATACAATGCTTATACCATGGAGATCCACCTCTTGAGATGAATGATAAGAGAAGGATGTTCTGAATAGAATTTCATTTTGGTCCCATCTTCAGGAACCCATAAGTGAATTTTGATCATCTTGTTTAGGGATATTTGTAACACAGAGAAGTGCCTGGTTCTTGTGAAGAGCAAGAAATTCAAATGAATCTAAAAGTACAGTACCAGTCATATGCATCACTATCTATATCTCAGAGATAAATGCTTTAAACAACCATTTAGAATTTTTTGAGTACTCATTCTAAATCTCTAGTCAGAGATGAGTGGTATATGATAATATTTTACAAGCTCTCCTAACAACTCTCCTGGGAGGAATTACCCCCAAAATGTGAAACTTCTTAAAAGGTCAAGCAAGTAGTCCTAGGCTCCTGGTGACACAACTGGTTCATTGGAATATTAAGCCACTGAATTTCCAGCTCAATCCTTGACCACAATAGCCAAAAGTTACCTGTTTCGCATGTACTTCTGTGAGAACTCAGAATCTGTAACTATGGAGTCATCCTAAGATTAAAAAAAATGGATGGCAGTCAGGAGAAGGCAGGGAGACTCAGGACCTTAACTGGGCCCTTAGTAAATATTCTGTTGAGCAACCTTTTCTTGGAATGATAACCTTGTTTGACATGTTAGGACACAGAACCTGGACTGCTTTATTGGTCTTTAAATTCTGTGGCTGGAGCTTGTCTTTCTTTTTCATCCTACTGCTGTATAATCACTACAGGGCTGCTGGCTCTTCCTGTATTTATCAGGCAAGGAGGAGCCAGGATAAGTTTAGGAGAAAGGAAATGACATTATTAAAATGGTATTAGACATAAAATCTAAAATTCAAGGTCCCATCTCTTCTCTCTCCTCGGACCTCCCGCAAGACCCCCAGATATTATCTCCCAAGCCTCCTGCCACGTGCTGTGGGTTCAGGCAAGCTACATTACTCACCGCTTCCCTAAGCTGCCTTGGCTTTACTGCCCAGCAGCTGTGTGCCTGCTGTCCCCTCTGCAGGAAGACTGTTCTTTCAATACGAAGGCCACACACGTTGTCTTCCCTGATAGACTCCTTCTCTGAACTCATTCGTATCATTTTCTCTAGATTTTTGCATTTCATGATCACATTACAGTTATATGCCAGGCAGTAAATTCCTATATATAGACACACAACAAATGTCTTATCTCCATTTCCGACCCATCTAGGCATATTGTGTGGAACAGAGTAGTGTGTATGCTGTCTCTTCAGTCATTTTGACTTTTTGCGACCCTGTGGATTGTAGACCGCCAAGCTCCTCTGTCTATGGGATTCTCCAGACAAGAATACTGGAGTTGATTGACATGCCCTTCTCTTGGGGATCTTCCTGACCAAGGGATTGAACCTGCATCCCTTGTCTCCTACATCTGCAGGCGGGTTCTTTACTACTAGCACCACCTGGGAAGTCCGGAACAGAGTAGACATTTGGTAAATTTTCCCTTGTGTTTAACAAACCTCATGTTCTGAATCTTCTGCTCTGAGCTATCAGAAGTCACTAGTGCAATGAAGTCTTTATATATCTGGCACATCAACACTTATTCCTGAAAAAATATGACTCCAAAATAAATAAATATAGGTGATGGTGAGGGACAGGGAGGCCTGGCATGCTGCAGTCCATGGGATCACAAAGAGCTGGACATGACTGGGTTTCTGAACAACAACAACAATATTAAATATATTATATTATATTATGGGAGAATTTGAATTCAAAGTATGAGATTGTTGGAGGGTTGATAAAGGTCAGATGAAAGAAAAATTAAAGAGGAGAAACAGAGAAAAGAAAATGACTTCCCAGCATCCCAGCAATATCAAGGATTACCACTGATGCAGCACTGTTTTTTTTTCTGTGATGAGCAGATAACCTACAAAACTGTTTGCTTTAAGTCTGCTGTGCAGGAAAAGTAGACCAATTCAAGTTCCTCAAATGATTAGAAAAGTAAACCAGATAAACACAGCTAGGATAGAGTAATCTAAAGGGGACGCAGACCCACACAGTCCCACCATCCTTTTCCTGTCTGATTCCAATACAAACTGACAGAAAAAATTGGGGGCAGGACATAAACAAACATTTTTATGCAGAAATTAATCAGATGCTTCAAATGTATTTAAATAATGATCATAATTAGTCAATCTTATAATCAGAGATCAGATCAGATCAGTCGCTCAGTCGTGTCCGACTCTTTGCGACCCCATGAATCGCAGCACGCCAGGCCTCCCTGCTCACCACCATCTCCCGGAGTTCACTCAGACTCACGTCCATCGAGTCCGTGATG
>SJYT01011997.1:0-27295 GCA_006410635.1 Cephalophus harveyi
ATATATATATATATATATATAATTCTTTAGCAGAGCAGTCAGAAAAAGCAAGAAACTTCCAGTGGAGAATGGACTTTAATACTGGCAAAATAAAGAGAATTTTGTTTTCTTCTTAGTGTTCATTCTATTGCAGAAGACAAAGAACACCATTCAGTACTTGTCAGCACTCACAAAGGTTTTTTAAGCCATACAATCATTAACTACTCAGAAATGGGAGGTCAGTGTTTTTAGACTTTCATTGGAAGGATTAATCATGCAACTTACTAGCTGAAACAGCAATGAAACACTTTGAACTGAACCTTGCAATCTGTGGTAATATAACACCAGCAATAATTTCTGACAAGAAAACAAATGAATTACTTGTTATTCACTCAAAATGTTCTAGGGTCAAAACTTCAGATTTTATTACACAATACAGACATCTCAAACATACAAAAAACGTAGTATCTACTTGACCTAAACTGGTTTCCTTTCAGGAATAAATAAAATGAACTCTCTGTATCTTCTCAAGGTATCTAGAATTTAGTACATTAGAGTTGGAATGGACTTTAGATATTAATATTTCCCATCTTAATTCAGAAATCCTATTCCAAAAACTTATTGAACTATATCAAATTTATCAAAGAAATATGACAAAGGGTTACTCTGTAACATATATAAAGCTCACACGAATTTAAAATAAAAGAAAATGTCAAAAGATAAAATACAAAACAGACATAAACACTTCACAGAGGAATGCATATATATTTACAGTTTAACAGATATATTCAGCCACTCCCTGGGTTTTCATTGCAAATAAGTTTCTGTTGCTTTACAGTGTTGTGTTAGTTTTTGCTGTAAAACAACGTGAATCAGCTCTATGTATCCCCGCCCCCTTGGATCTCTCCATCCCACCCATCTAGGTCATCACAGAACACTGAGCTCAGCTTCCTGTACTTTATAGCAGGTTCCAACCATTTGAGACATCAGTTCATTGCAAATAAGTTTCTAATCACTATTAGAAACATTCTTTCAAGTCTCTGATAATGAAGAATTTGCCCATTACTTCTCTTTGTGCTGTTGTCACATTTTCTTTTTTCATATTTTGTCCCTTTTTACAATTTTTCAAGTAATCTTTAAAATAGTTTCATTGAGATATAATTCACTCACCACATAATTTACCATTTAAAGTATACAATTTGATGCCTTTTAGTATATTCACCAGAGAAGGCAATGGCAATCCACTCCAGTACTCTTGCCTGGCAAATCCCATGGATGGAGGAGCCTGGTGGGCTGCAGTCCGTGGGGTCACTAAGAGTTGGACACAACTGAGTGACTTCACTTTCACTTTTCCCTTTCATGCCTTGGAGAAGGAAATGGCAACCCACTCCAGTGTTCTTGCCTGGAGAATCCCAGGGACAGGGGAGCCTGATGGGCTGCCGTCTATGGGGTTGCGCAGAGTCGGACATGACTGAAGTGACTTAGCAAGCAAGCAAGTATATTCACAGAGTTGTACAATCATCATCATAATCAGTTTTAGAACACTGCATCAATTTCCTCCCCCCCCAAAATCCATACCCATTAGCAGTCACTTCACATTTCCCCCAAATTCCCAGCGTCAGGCAATGATTAATCTACTTTCTGACTCCAGATTTGTCTGTTCTTTTTCTCCAGTTTCATTGCAGCATAACTGACAAATATTATATATATGTATATATATATAGGACTTTATTTAAGGTGTACAACATGATTCTGATATACATATACATCATGAAATGTTACCACAATTAAAATATCTATCACCTTACAGTAACCTTTTGTTTGTGTGTGGTGGGGGGGAGGGGGCAGGGATATTTTCAGTCTACTCTCAGAAAATGTCAAGAAATACAAAATTATATTAACTATCATCCCCATGCTGTACATATCAGATCTCCAGAACAGGTCCATTCTACGTTAACAGATACTTTGTACCCTTTGACTATCATCTCTACATTTCCCCCACCTTCCAGCCCCTAGCTTGTCTTTTTATGCCCAGCTTATTTCACTTTTAGCATAATGTCCTCTAAGTTCATCCATGACATTGAAAATGAGACAATTTCCTTCTTTTGTTATGGCTGAATATTCCGTTGTGTCTTTGTGTGTGTACTACATTTTTGGTATTCATTCATCATTTGGGCTGTTTCTGTATCTTACCCATTGTGCATAGCGCTGCAGTGAACATGGAGGTGTAGATGGCTTCTCTTCAGATACTGATCTCAGTCTTTTTCACCTTAGTTCTTGAATGCTGATTTCACTGGATATAGAATTCTAGCTTGAGAGTTGTGTGCTTTTCCCCCAGTGCTTTAAATTTGTTGTTCTTCTGTCTTTTCATCTGCATTGTTTCCAAGAAGAAATCTGTTTTGTTCTTATCTTTGTTATCTTTATTCTTATCTGTACATAATTTGCCGTTTTTTTTTTTTTCCCTAGCTGCTCTGAAGATTTTCTCCTTATAATTGGTTTTGATCAGTTTGATTATATGTCTTACTGTGGTTTTCCTTGTACTTTTTCTGCTTGGCTTCATTGGGTTTTTTGGACCTATAAATTTATTTTCACAATTTTTGTTTTCTGATTTCTCATCCCACCTCCACTCCTCTCTTTAGGGGATTCCATGTACATGCATATTAGGTCACTTGAAGTTGTCCCATAACTTGTAGCTCATTTTTTTTCTCTCTGTGCTTAATTTTTGATATTTACAATTACTATGTCCTCAATTACACTATCTTTTCTTCTGCACTATCTAATCAGTGTTTCATCCTATCCAGTGTATCTTTCATCTTAGATATAGTAGGCACAGTTTCTACAGTTCAATTTACACTTCTGTCTTATCTTCTGTGCTTCTACTTAACTTGTTGAACACATAGAATGTTATCTCTATTTTAATGTCCTCTGCTAATTCCAACATATGTGTCAGTTCTGAGTTTGTTTCAATTCATTCATTTTACCTTCATGATGAGTTGCATTTTCCTACTTCTTTTAAGAATGCCTGGTAATGTTTAATTGGATGCCAAGCATTGTGGACACACTTTGTTGGGATATTCCTGTGTTCCTATATATATTCTTGCTGCTGCTAAGTCACTTCAGTCGTGTCCGACTCTGTGCAACCCCATAGACGGCAGCCCACCAGGCTCCCCTGTCCCTGGGATTCTTCAGGCAAGAACACTGGAGTGGGTTGCCATTTCCTTCTCCAAGGCATGAAAGGGAAAAGTGAAAGTTAAGTCACTCAGTCGTGTCCAACTCTTAGCGACCCCACGGACTGCAGCCTATCAGGCTCCTCGGTCCATGGGATTTTCCAGG
This sequence comes from Cephalophus harveyi, assembly GCA_006410635.1. NCBI lineage: Eukaryota > Metazoa > Chordata > Mammalia > Artiodactyla > Bovidae > Cephalophus > Cephalophus harveyi. The sequence continues at coordinate 3,313 of SJYT01011997.1, forward strand.
CAAGAGTACTGGAGTGGATCACCAGTGCCTTCTCCAATATATATTCTTGAGTTTTGTTCTAAGACATAGTTGAGTTATGTGGAAACAGTTTGATCCTCTTGATTCTTGCTTCTAAGATTTGTGAGGTGGTATCAGAGCAGTATTTAGTCCAGGGTTATTTCTCACTATTGAGGCAAGTACCTAATGCTCTATGTCATGAAGTGTTCCAGTCCTGCTGGTTGGGAGCAGGCACTCTTCCCAGACCAGAGTAAATGCCAGATACTGCTCCTTCTAGTTCTCTCAGATTGTTCTTTACCCAGCTTTGGGTAATTTTTCTCACGTTCATGTGCCGATCATTCCTCTGTGGAAGATTCAGGGGGAGGCCCCTGCAGGGCTCTGATTTTCCTTCTGAGAAGCTTTCTCCTCTGTTACTCTGTTCTACAAAGCCCAGTGTCTTGGGATCCCCAGAGTCCACCAGGCTCTGGGTGGGTTCCAATTTCCTAAGCTAAGGCTTAAAAACTCTTTCAAGAGAGTAAGCTGGGGAAATGTGGGAGGTTCTCCTTTGTTTTCTGTCTCTCAGAGATTGCATTTTCTGTTGCCTGATAGCTACTTTCTTTAAAAACATTGTTTCATATGCTTCATTTATTTTTACTGTCAGGTGGGAATATGTGCAGGAATGGGTTCATTCAGTAGGCCTAAATTGCTCAAATCCAGCACAGTCCCAGAAAAGGACTATTTTCAGAAGTGGCCCTTGAGCCACTCCTGGGAACCAAGCTGAGAATGCTCTGACCAGGGCATTTCTGTATGCCTAAGGCCTTGGGCCATGCTACACTAAACTGACTAGATAATTTAAGCTCACCATGTGATTAATAATGAACATCTGCTTTTTCTCTGGTGGTCTGGAGCTTGAATAAGTGAAGTCAGCCATGCAGCACCATATGCCCCCGTGACTAATGCCCAATAAAAACTCTGGACACTAAGGCCTGGGTCAGCCTCCCTGGCGAGCAACACTACACGCATGTTGCTACAAACTGTGATAGGGGGAATTAGGCATATCTCACATAGCTCCACTGAGAGAGGACACCTCAAAGCTTTTGCCTGGTTTCCTCTGAATTTGACTTATGTTCCTTTTCTCTTTGTTGATCTTAATATATCTTTTAAGTAATAAACTGTAATCATGAATATAATAACTTCAGAGTTCTGTGAATACTTCTAGTGAATTAATGAGTCAGAGAGTGGTTGTGGGGACCTCTGACACAAAAGGTAAACTCACACCCTTTTATTAATTAATACTCCACCTTGAGCAGAAGTGAAAATACAGACAAGACACCATATTTTAATGACCACTCTCTCCCTGACAGCTGAGTTGGTAAAGAATCCACCTGCAATGCAGGAGACCCTGGTTTGATTCCTGGGTCAGGAAGATCTGCTGGAAAAGGGATAGGCTACCCACTTCAGTATTCTTGGGCTTCCCTTGTGGCTCAGCTGGTAAAGAGAAGACCTGGGTTGGATACCTGGGTTCGATCCCTGGGTTGGGAAGATTCCCTGGGGAAGGGAAAGGCTACCCACTCCGGTATTCTGGCCTGGAGAATTCAGTCCATGGGGTCACTAAGTGTCAGACACAACTGAGCGACTTTCACTTTTACTTCACTTAGTCTCCCACACAACTTAACTTCCTAAATCATCTTAACAAAAACAAAGGAAAAAAAAAAAAAAAAACAAAGAAAAATTCTCAAAATGGCAATAAAGTGATTTCTCCACTTACATATTCAACTAATTGTCAGACAGTAAGATGTATTTAGAAATGTGACTCTTTTAAGAAGTCTCAATAAAAGGCTGGGTGCACCTTTATTTTTCCCTTTCTCCCTCCTTTGGAAACTTGAACTTCCAAACTGAACAATGAGGTGGACTTGAGGATATCAGAGTATAAAGACAGAAACCTGTTGATGAGAAAAAGGCACTGCTTGCCCTGCACAATGTATCTCTGGGCTTCTTCACACGGGGAAGAAATAAAACACTGTCTTGTTTTAGCCACTTTTATCCATTTTTTTCTATAACATGCCTCATAAATTGGTTCTTGCAGTGCCCACAGTGATTCTATTGGCCAACCAGGTATGGGAAGCACTGATAGTCCCATCAACAAGCAAAATATCCAGAGTCAGAATATTTATAAACATGAAAATGAAAGCATTTGGCTTATGTACTTAAAAGAAAAATGGGAAATCACATCAGCATAAGTTATTATTTTTCTTGACATCCATCACAGTGTCAAAAATCCTAAACCAAAAATTACTCACTTCAAGAAGTGATCAATGGAAATTTTGTTGCACCAACACAGAAAAAAAAAAAAAAGATTCATTTTAATCTCCATTGACTGACTGTTAATAGGTTTCTCCATTTTAACAGACATAAATTTTTTACAGCATGGCACGATGTTGTGAATAAAAATTTACCCAATGTTCCTTTAGAAACTATTTTCTGGAAACCTTCCATAGTCATCATTTGTACGCTCTCTGCCTTCAATATACACTCCCAACCAAGATGTGTTAAACCCAACTTACCGGACTGTAGTAGATTACACACTTCAGTGCTCCAAGATACACTATCTCTATCAATATTTTCTGATTTAATTTCAAGATTTATTCTCAGCCTAATATATATTTCAAACAAGAAGACAGTTTAACTCATTTTTTTCAAAATTTAATAATGTTTCTTATTTGAAGAAATACTTAAATTCATTTTCCCAATGTTCTTGCACTGGATGACTGTTTGTAATAGCTAATTCTAAATGGGAGTTTCCAGTTTGTGAGGCACTTTTCTAAGTGTTTTTAAAATTGATCATCACAACAATCCTATAATGCCCTTACTAATATTATTGTCAGTTCAAAGGTGAGAAAACAAACCTGTGAATAGGTTGAATAACTTGCCCAGAAAGTGACAGATTCTACATGTGTTTTGTCTTTAGACTCTATACTGTTAATCACTAGTCTGTACTTCCTCCGTGGGCACCAATAATATTAGTTTCATATTTCTTTTTAATGTACACAACTCAAAGATTGCTGCATATTCATCATAAATAATAAAATGAACTTTGCCTTAGGACATATAACAATGTAAACAAGACATGAAATAAGTCAGACTTATAGAAAAACCTATCATCTATCTGTTAGCCACAGCATCTACCAAACTATCTGGTTACCTGTTTGGGGGTTAAATGATGACAAAGAGGCAAATCTTAGAAATATTGTTAAGGAAGCTCTGGAAGGAGCTGATGACAATGAATGAACACTGCGAAGAAAATGGAAAAATATGTCTATCTCCCTTGACAACAATTTGTGATTATAAGGGCAAGGATAACCACAGAAAATAAAAGTTAGGGTACAGTACTGGCTTAGGAAAAAGTGTTCAATTCATTTTGGCACATCACTTGAGTTTTGGTGTCATCATACAAATATATAAGCTAAAAAAAAAAAAAAAAAAAAAAAACTGACAGTGAAATACAGCATGTTACCAGTGCCTTTCAATTGTTAAATTTGAATTAAGTCCAGACATCTTATCTGAAAAGCTGCTTCCTTAATTGTGAAGAAATCACAGATGCTCTGGTACCAAAAATATAGTTTACAACTTAGAAATGCCAAATAACACTACTCCCATTATAACAGAAATTACATGCTTAACACTTTCAGTTTATAAAAAAAAATTTACATGTATTATTAGATCATGTATTCCAATGATCCACACTGTGAAATCCGCACTGTAAAAAATGGTCTACTGATGTGCCTGTCTGCCCATAATGAATATAATGACTGGCTGTGAGTCATCTCAGTGTCTTCAAGACCTTGTGTAGATATAATATAAAGGAGGTTTATGATGAATTGAATTGCACCTCCTTAGAATGTTAGAGCTGTAAGGTTCCTCCATTTATAGATGAACCCAGGAATGAGAAAGGACACCCCAAGTTAAAGGTGGTCAAGATTAGGACCAAGTCTCCTGATTCCATTACATTACCATATTCATATAGGAATATTATTACAAAGAAGCTACCAAATATTTTGCTGCTAAGTCGCTTCAGTCGTGTCCGACTCTGTGCGACCCCATAGATGGTAGCCCACCAGGCTCCCCCATCCCTGCGATTCTCCAGGCAAGAACACTGGAGTGGGTTGCCATGTCCTTCTCCAATGCATGAAAGTGAAAAGTGAAAGTGAAGTCGCTCAGTCGTGTCCGACTCTTAGTGACCCCATGGACTGCAGCCTACCAAGCTCCTCCATCCATGGGATTTTCCAGCCAAGAGTACTGGAGTGAGGTGCCATTGCCTTCTCCAACCAAATATTTTGAGTTATGCACTATTTCATGTTGCCTCTGACCCAGTCACTTCTGTCTGACTAGGAGCCATATAAAAAGGTAGAAATGGAGCAAGAATCAACCAAGTGTATAAATAATAAGACCAGACAGAGGCATACTAGGTCAGAAGTTCAGTGTTTCACAATTTTTGGATAAAACTAGATTCCTTTTGTTTCTACAGGAAAGATTACACGATCCCTATATTTAAACAATTCTTTAAGCATTAAAAGTTTTCCATTGCCACTGGAATAATAACTCTTCATGTCAGGATGAGTAAATTATCACCATCACTTTCAATACAAAGCTTCTTACACTTCAGCTGTCATATTACAGATTCATACTGAAAATAAATTTTAAGCAGTTAGATTGCTGTGTAATGAGTAATAATTTTATCAAATTAGTAGCATTCAGCTTCTAGTGAGATTTATTATTTTATTCATAGAATATTTTGTAAAAAGAGCATACTAAACAGAACCATTTAAGTTTTAAGACTTTTCTAAAATGGGGCATACCACTAGGAAACAATCAGCTATTGTTCTCTATTTCAATTTAAATACCTGTAATAACTTCCAGGTATTTGATAAAAGGCACTTCCCATCACTGTATAGACCCACATACATTCTAGAAATAAGCCTTCTTGGCATTTAAATTCATTCAAAGGTATAAACATTTTCCTCAAAAATGATGGATATTAACTTGTAATTAAAGTTATTATTTTGGCATAGAGAAGAATTTGACTTAAAGGAAGACTGTGATGGAAATTAACAAGTTAATTTATGTCAACTATGTCATTTCATAATTAAATGACAAAATTGATTGTGAGCAACAGTCAAGGTATTTACACACTTGTTAAGATTTAAGGAACCAAGGTTAGATGATTAATACATCTCTTGTAGTATTTACTATGAAGTGAAATAAAAACTTAAAAAAGACTAGAAACAAGTTATTTAACATTATCACAGATAATGAGATCTCAGATTCCTTTGCCTATTTTTTTTACACTGAACATAACAATTTTTATCAGGAAAGTAAAAATTTTCATTAAAATTAAATTGAACCCTCCTAGTAAATTATTCAGAGAAGAAAATGGCAGCCCACTCCAGTATTCTTGCCTGGAGAATCCTGTGGACAGAGGAGCCCCGTGGGCTGCCATCTATGGGGTCGCACAGAGTCAGACACGACTGAAGCAACGTAGCATGCATGCATGCACTGGAGAAGGACATGGCAACCCACTCCACTATTCTTGCCTGGAGAATTCCAGGGACAGAGGAGCCTGGTGAGCTGCCATCTATGGTGTCACAGAGTCAGACAGGACTGAAGCGACTTAGCAGCAGCAGCAGCTGTAAATTATTTGATAACTTTTTAAAAAATATATATATATTCACAATTCATGAATCAGTTCTAAAGTAGAGCTTCTGCCATAACCAGAATCGTGAAATAGACAAAACATTCTAGTCTAGCAAATCAATCAATACTTAACATGAGCAAGGCTGTAGAAATTTCCTGTGGTTATTAAATTAATTCTATTATTAACCCGGCAATATGTTTAGGACCAATAATAGCTTTTGAAAATTATTCCTTAGAAAACTTTCCTTGAAACTATCTTATAATTCATTGTTTTCTACCTTCTAGCCCTTTATTTGGTAGTTTCAACTCTATTAGAGGAACCCAGAGACTCAAATATTTAATGTTTTAAAATCTTAATTTAACCATTAGGTGGCTTTTGAAAATATTGTACTTTTCTAAAACTGCTAGGCAAATAGCCAAAGAAAAAGTGAAAAGTGTCCCAAAATGTGACAGATGAATAGAAACTGGACTCATATTAGTGGGTGAATTAAAAACAGAAACAGCTCAAAGTGCTGCCTCTAGAAAAGGAATGGAGAGATGGAGAGGACAGCTGAGAAGTCAGTGCTGTGCAGGACTCAGCTCCAGTGGGTACTGGAGAGCCTACAGTTAACATTTCTTTTTTCCCAACTTCAGGTTTTTAGGGTTTAAAGTCTGCCACAGAGAATGTGCCTATGACCTAGTAATCAGCGAACACTGCAAATCATGGCTTCCCTGCTCCCATCCCCCTCTCTCCACTCCCAGTCAGTTGTTTGCCAATCCGTCACTGGGAGGAATAGTAAAGAGAACCACTGACTTCATTAAAAGCTTTCTTTATTTTTTATCTTTATATTGTGCATTTGTTACACTAATAAAAAAATTATATTTAAAGATGCCTTTATTAAAACAATGGGATAATTCAGAGCTTATTCCATAGATTCACTGGGCAGCAAGGTAATCATAACATTTCAGCAACAATACCTTAATAATAATGGAAAGAACTCAAAGGTCCATTCTAATCCAAAGTAGTTCCCATGGGTATTAAAAGGCACTGGCAAGCTTGACTAATAGCATGAGAATTTGCATAACTAGTCAATGTAATTTAATATCCCCAGAAAAGTTGACTCAAAGAATAAAGGTTATCAAACCCAAAGGTTATATTTTTAAACCAAAGGTTCTTATGGAGGCATATTATTGTAAAATTGAGAAATGAAATAATTACATAGATTCCTGATTTATTTCATTTTCAGATTAACTGAGAACTAGACAAATTGCCTTGTTTTGAACATTGTAGAGCAAATTATAATTACACAATATGGACCTCTAAGCATTTGCCATTGTAGCATAATTAAATCAAAATTGTATTAGTACTAAAGACACAAAAGAGGCAATGGTTAGGCTAATATAAATTAATCACAGCTCACACCCTTGTAATGCATTTTTTTTCTAATTCTCAAATATGAAGTGATTGTCTTCACAGTGGCATCATTACTGTTATAAAGTAGAACTGCAAAAGAATAATGTCCTACAGTCAAGGGGTCCGGTGAATCAGTTTTATAACATATGCCTAAATAAATAGAAACTAAAGAAAGAAAAAACATATATATCATATATATTTAGAATCCCAAAACCAATTCCAGTTTTCTTGTCCATTTTGCCAATTTTTCTTAATGTCTCCAACAAATAAGGACTGTGTCCTGTCAGAGGTCAAAGAAGCCTGGCAAAGGGCAAAACTGGTCAGTTGACACCATGTTGAGAAGTGATTGATGAAGCCTCATCAGCTCCCTCCACTGCAACCATCTGGTCTGTGGATTAGAAGCCATTCATACTTTGCTTCATTTACACATGTGAAGGACTCCTTGAAGAACTGAATATAAAACATCTTATTGAGAAATTTTGTGAATGCATACAGTGGGAAAAAAATGAGGTAACATCTGAAGGACTCCTTACTCCTATACTACTTTGATTCCTCATTTTCATGTCATGTTTTTTAATGTCTAAATAAAGAGCAATATAAAACTGGCTCATATTCATAGATTTTAGTTTCCAGCTCACCACTGCCTATAGTCATACCATTTAACCTTTCTATGCCCTTGGCTTCATCACTTCTGAAACTAATGTATCTTTGAAAGGTTGGAAACATGTTTTTAAGGTTGGGGGAAAAAAGTGCTGTGAGTACACAGACCCACATTTAACCCTCTTACCACTAACTCTACCAGCTCCTGCACTAACAGCTGTCTTACATTTGACCTGATTCAGCCAGGACAGTCCTCCTCTGTCTATCCCTAGAAACAGACACCTAACTCGTTTTTTGGCCCTTGAATTATAAGAGATTGTAGTGAACGTGGGAAAAGATTACATCAAAGCTTACATGAATCTATTATCATTTATTCAATAAAATGAAAACAGCAGTGTGAAACTAAATCATCAAGCTGTATGAAAGTGGATTTATAATATGCATACTTTAATTCTAACACCATAATTCTGAACCATCATACCCAAGCACTTTTCACCTTCTATCTTCATTTATACTTATTTGTGAATTTGCTTCAAATTGCATTCTGATGTCATAAGCTCATTTAGGAAAGACACATTAATCTTTTTAGCCAGCCCCCACATCTTATTAATACTTAATGCAGTGCTTAGGATATAGCGGATACTTAACAATTACTTATAAAACTGAATGAAGATACATATTTTGTTGATAACTTCAGCTTTGAAAAAAAGTTTAATTTTCTGTGTAGATTTTAGAATTTATCTACTTGGTTCTTTATCATATTTGATAATAACATACTTTTCCCTCATATAAGTACTGTACATGTCTGTAAGTCAAATGACTTCATGATAAGCCAGCTTACAGATGCATTTGTTCTTAATTCATTTGTTCCAATCAATTATAGTGTGAGGAGGACAGGAAAAGGATCATGATCTCCATTTTATGAACAGAAATTAGCCTAATTTGACAAAGCCATACAGTGGCAGAACCAGGACTTTAATAGCATATTTAGGGCTCTTTAAAATATATTATGATATTTGACCTTAATTACTTCCTTAAGCTATGAATGTGAATTTATAAACTCTCCCGTTACATACTTTAGCTTATCCCTAGCCTCACTATCTGTTTCCAAACTTTCACCCCTCCTTCTCTTCCTTCCTTTCACAAATATCCCTGTTTTTCTGCAATTCATATTAAAATCTGTATTCATTTGCTAGGGTTGTCATTAAAAAAATATGCCACAAACTGAGTGGTGTAAAACAACAGGCTCACAGTTCTGAGGCCTGTAAGTCTGACATTCAAGTGTCAACTGCCCTATCTCCTCTGAAACTGTGTCTTGTGGAGGCTCTGGTGTTTGCAGGCAATCCTCTGCATTACTGGGCATGTAGATGCTTCACTCCACCTCAGCCTGTGTAGGCATAAGGCAATCTTTTCTCATGTATCTTCACATCATCTTTCCTCTGTATTCTACTCCTTGTAACTCTATGTTCCTGTCAGCGTACCAGCCCCTTGATGACCACACTGCCCTCTGCCCAAACTCAGTGAAAATTTAATTTCGAGGTTTCTTTCCCTCCCCTCCATTCCATATTTTCAAAGGGATAAAAAACCCCTTAGAATAAAAACAGTAACTGGTAGCCATTGATATTTTGATAGCTGATAATTGCACAGCTACTATGTGTTCAAAACTATTAAATATGTAGTGTCTCCCTCAACCATACACCAATCTTATGGTATGTTACTATTACTGCCTGTGACTTTAAGTTAGGTGTGTTCAGTCACTTCAATCACGTCCAACTCTTTGCGACCCCATGGACTGTTGCCCACCAGGCTCCTGTGTCCATGGGATTCTCCAGGCAAGAATACTGGAGTGGGTTGCCACACCCTCCTCCAGGGGATCGAACCATTCCTTCCTGACCCAGGAATCGAACCATTTGATGTTTTCATAATTTTTTTTAATCTAAAAATTTAATAAAAATTAAAAATCATTATTAACCTTAAAAGGGTATCATTTTATACACATTCAAACACTGGTAGTAGCCATATAAAACTGTACTACAGTTATCAAGTATTTTGAATCCTTACAATAGTTTACCTGAAGTTAGCATCCTTTCATGATAATGTGATCTTAAACTCGTATAAAAATATTTTAAAGTTTTGTTTACTACTATCTAGCTTGGGGATGAAGGGGTGATGGGCAGTAATTTTCATGAACCATCTAAGAATTTTCTATGAATGCTTTCTCTCTTTCAAAAAACATAAAGGCTTAAGAATACCAATCTTCAGAGTTCAAGTTGCAAGTAAAGTTTAGCTTTAAAATGAAGCATGAATCAAAAGTTATTTTGGAACTTTCCTGGTGGTACAATGGTTAAGAATCCATGCTTCCAATGCAGGGGGTGTGGGTTTGATTTCTGGTTGGGAAAATAAGATTCCACATGCTGGGAAGCCTAGTCAAAAGATAAAAAATTTAAAAATTAAAAAAAGAAAAGAAATGTTCTTTAAAAAGTTATTTTGGTTAAAACACCTAGGACAGAAGAAAAATGTTTTATTAAATTTGTCATTGTGACACAACTGTGTTGAGGCAAAAGTAGTTACACTAATTGCCCCTTTCATCTTAAGTACTGAGAAAAAGAAAAAGGGAAAAAGTGCAAACATGCATGTGCTTGTGTATATACACACATGCCCACACACACACACACACACACACACATTATTCATTCTTTTGATGTAAAGACTTAAGGGGAAAGAATCCTTTGAGAATCTGGACTGGTAGAGTGATTTTGGTAGTAGGACTTCCATATAAGAGTTTCTATCTTTAGTCACAAACTGGGACATCTGGTATTATATTCATTCATTTGAGATGACAATCTGAGATTTATCCATTCAAAATAACAATTTGAGACACCTCCCCTCCCCTTACTTATCTTGTTATCCCAGGGCAGAAAAAATAAGGAAGCATCATTGGGCAATAAAGCCACAAACTAAAAATAAGCATCAGTCAGGACCGAGTCCAAATCAAACCATATTCACATCAAATGAAATGACCTCCAGATGCCTGATGTCATTTCATAGCCTTGTATTGGTGGTATGAGGATGAGGCAAATGAATAATTGGTTCCAATTCCAATTTGTCCTTTCTGTCTTTGCACTCAATAATGAGCCCCTTTTCCATTTTAAATATACCTTTTAAAGTTGCTTAATTCAGTTGAATCATTGTAAGTTAGAAAGATGTAACTGAAATGCACTATAAGCCATTAAAGCCTCCCTCTCAAGAATATTTACAGTATTTTAAGAAAAGAAATTGTTGAAGCATTATTTTTAATAGCTATGCTAAAAACAAATGTCTGATAAAAAAGTTTCAGCTCAGTCACTCAGTTGTGTCCGACTCTTTGTGACCCCATGAATCGCAGCACGCCAGGCCTCCCTGTCCATCATCAACTGCCAGAGTCCACCCAAACTCATGTCCATTGAGTTGGTGATGCCATCCAACCATCCCATCCTCTGTCGTCCCCTTCTGCTCCCGCCTTCAATCTTTCCCAGCATCAGAGTCTTTTCAAATGAGTCCGTTCTTCACATCAGATGACACTGGAGCTTCAGCTTCAGCATCAGTCCTTTCAATGAATATTCAGAACCGATTTCCTTTAGGATTGACCGGCTGGATCTCCTTGAACCCCAAGGGACTCTCAAGAATCTTCTCCAACACCACAGTTCAAAAGCATGAATGAAAAGATAATGAAGTTTATCTTCAATAAATTTTGTTATCTCCACTCCCAATCATGCTGCTATTTAAAACTATTTTAAAAGTTAGTAAGAATGTAGGGAAATGCTTCTGACAGAATAAAAAGACCAATATAAGATTGCATTCCTTCTCTTTTTTTGTGTGGTATATATTAAGATTTTGGGTCTAAGGTTAATATTGAGTATGAGGTCTATACATAACTGTATATGTATGTATATACATACATACATGTATGTGATTCTTAAGTTGCTCATTTAGTTTCAAACACATTTTAACAATCCTGCCGTTTTATTCCTCATTCCCTCACTACTACTGTTTTTGACATATTTTACATCGTTTTGTGTAGCCCTTAACTTCTTATTGCAGATATAGATGATTTTACTACTTCCATCTCTTAACCTTTGTACTAGCTTTGTAGGAGGTGGATTTACTGCCTTTAGTGTGTATCTGCTTTTACCAGTGAGCTTTTCCTTTTGTAATTTATATATGTTTCTAGTTCTGGCCTTTTCTTACTTGCTTAGGAAAGCCTCTTTAATGTTTCTTGTAAAGCTAGTTTGGTGGTGCTGAACTCTTTTTCCTTTTGCTTGTCCATAAAAACTTTTGATTTCTCCATCAAATCTGAATGAAAGTCTTGCTGGGTTGAGTATTCTTGGTTGTAGGTTTTCCCTTTCATCACTTTAAGTACACCATGGCTATAGAGTTTCTGCAGGAAATTTAGTTGACAGCCTTATGGGGGCTCCATTCTACATAACTCATCACTCTTCCCTTGCTGCTTTTAATATGCTCTCTCTAATTTTTGCCATTTCAATTACAATACATCTTGGTATTATCTTTTTTGGGGGGTTGATCCCGTTTGGGCCTCTCTGGGACTCCTGAACCTGGATGTCTGTGTACTTTCACAAACTAGGAAAGTTTTCACCTGTGATACCCTCAAACTTGTTCTCTTACTTTTCTCTCTTCTTCTGGGGCAACTATAGTGCAAATGTTACTATGTTTTTATGAGATAGCTTTTACTATGTTTTCCTAGAGATCTCTTAAATTGTCCTCATTTTTTTCATTCTTTTTTTCTGTTCAGCGTCAGTGATTTCCACTACTCTTCTAACTCACTGATCCATTCCTCTCCATCATTTCAATTACTGCTGATTCCTTCTAGTGTATTTTTCAACTACTGTATTCTTCATCTCTAGTTGGTTTCTCTTTATATTTTCTGTTTGTTATAAACCTCTAACTTCTCACTTTGTTCATCCATTTTTCTCCCACATTCTTTGATCATCTTCACAATCATTAAACACTTTATCTGGTAGATTGCCTATCTCTTCTTTACCTAGTTTTCCTTCTGGGGGTTTACCTTAACCCTTTGGAACATGTTCCTCTGTCGCCTCATTGTGTCTAAATTGCTGTTTTTATTTCTCTTTATCTGGTAGGTTGGTTGCATTTCCTGACCTGAGAAATGCAGCCTGCTGTGGGAGATGCCCTATGCATCCCAGCAGTATAGTCCCCTCTGATCACTAGAGCTACATGCTTCAGTGGTGCACCTATGAAGGCTGCATGAGTAGGTCTGTTGCAGCAGGCTGACTACAGTGGGTGGTTTGGTAGATGTGGCTGCTCCTTTGTCCAGTTGGTTTCCAGGTCTTGCCTTGTGCAGAGACTGCCAGCTACTGGTTAGCAGCACCAGGTCACAAGGCAGCTGGCTGGAGAACCCCAGGAGGTCCCAGGCCATGTGCTGGCTATCTGGTAGGCAGAGCTGGTTCTGGAGTGGGTGGGTGCAGGGTTAAGATTCCTGGATCTAGTGTCTGTCTGCTGGTAGATAATGCCTGTTCCTGCCATGGCAGGCTATGAGTTTCTGGGTGTCCCAAACTTGGTGCTGATAAGTGAAGCTGGAAATCAGGGCAACTGGCTGAGGAGTCCATGGTATCTCAAAACTGATACTGGCCTGCTGGTGTGTCGGGCCAGGGTTGGTTGAGTCTGAGGCTGGTGCTGGACACTGGTAGGCTCCATGGGACACCGGGGCTAGGGTCTATGGGATCCCAGGCTTAGTGCCAGCTCACTGTTGGGCAGAGCCAGTTCCCAGGGTCTCTGGCTGCATGGCCCCAGGGTGTCTTGTGTTAACTCACTGCTGAGTCAGAACCTGGGGCAGCTGGCCAAGGTTTCTCTGAGTGGTGTCAGCTTGCTGATAAGTAAGGTGAACACTGCCATGGCAGGCCACCAAGCTGTAACTGAACTGGAACTGGTGTCCACTCACTAGCAAATGGGGCTGGAACTCACCGGGTTCTGGGATTACTGCCTGCCCACTTGAGGGAAGACCTGGGTTCTGGAGTCTCTGGTTGAAGGACCCTAGGGATATGAGTTCTAGTGCCTGCTCCCTGATGCATGGGATCAAGTCCCAGGCCCACTGGTGGACAGGGCCATATGTAGCAGAGGCTGTGTGTCCAAGGGATCTTAAGGCAGCCTGCTTGCTGGTGGATGGGGCCGTGTGTGTGTGTGTGTGTGTGTACACACGCTGGCATACTACTCAGTCAAAACAGAGAATGAAACTTTGTCATTTGCAACAAAATGGATGGACCTGGAGGGTATTACGCTTAGTGAAATGAGTCAGATGGAGAAAGACAAACACTACATGTTAACACTTATATGTGGAATCAAAAAATAAGTTAAACGAATGAAAATAACTAAAAGAAACATAATCACAGATACAGAGAACAAACTAGTGGTTACCAGTGGGGAGAAGAAAAGGAAAAAGGGCAAGAAATGGGTAGCGGATTAAGATATACAAAATACTATGTATAAATGAATAAGCTACAAGGTTATACTGTATAGCACAGGGAATACAGTTAATATTTTATAACTTGAAATGGAGTATAATATATAAAAATTTTGAGTAATATTGTATACCTAAAACTAATATTGTAAATTAACTATACTTCAATAAATACATAAATATTGTATATGATTAAACTATTTAGGGGAAAAAACCTCATGTATAGGATAGTACTAAATTACTATTAGCATATGACTTTTATGTGGTGTGACTGTATGTTTGGGGTCTTCTTTTCACCCTTTTTTGTATCTTTTAAATCTTCTATAATGATCACTAAAAATAATTTTTAAAATAAGTTAGAGAAATGAAAAAATGTTTTAATGAAAATTAACCCCTCAAAAAGAGTATTTTGCTGTGAAAGTTGTCATGATTTATTCCCAGGGATCTGTGAAGGGGAACTGCGTAACTTCCTCTTTGAATTACTGAGCAGCTTTTACACCAGCATTCCCCAAAATCTGTCATGGAAGAATATTTAGCAGAAGATCCCCAAAATTTTGAAGACACTGTGGTGCAGGGTCCAAGAAAAGTAGCTTGTATTTCTGTGGGCCTGGGGACCCAACTATTTGTACTCTAGTTTCCACTGACAGTTATCAATCAAAAAGCACACTGGAGAAACTGATTCCTTTTTGTAATCTCTGTTCTTAATTCCTAGTTAAAGACAGCATCGTCCTACAGACATACAAAAATATGAATCTATGAATTCCAGTTCACCTTCACAGAACTCCAGCCATATATAAAAAAATCAGACTTCTTCTGCATGCTCAGGGGAGATTTAGACTTATTTATTTGATTAAAAAAGAAAAGGAAGCAGGCAAGCATGAAAAAAGTAAAAATCAGACGTATATCAAATCCACACAGCTGGTACAAATGGTGCACTTAATCCTACATAGCATGTAAAATACACTAGTTCTGACACCACCACCTTGCGTTTCCTTAATATGATCACCCAGCAGATCATGTTTCCAAACAATTTCACCAATCCCATATTTTATTACAAACCATCATTGAAAGACTGATCAATAACAAACTTGTTGAGGAATCAGCAGACTCTTCCCAGAGGTTGAGTGACTTCCACAAGGTCAGACGCAAAGGATCTGACTTGTGGAGCAAAAATATGCCCAACCTTGGCCCCTATCCCAGGATGCTTATTTTCATTAACATATAGTAAATACACATTATCTTCTATTGTTTTGCTGAAGATCTTCACCTGGCCTTTAATTAAATATACTAAGATTTTTAAAGCTTTAACATGCTACTATGGTCAATTTTTAATATCATTCAAAGGATTTCACAAGGACTTAAGAAGTGGATCTACTTAGAGGAGTCGATCTTGAGTAGGTAAAAACAAGGTGAAAACTGGAGGCTGAGGCTTGGGGAGAGAAGTGAAAGTGGGAAGGGGCATGGGGAGGATCAGCAGAGAGTGGGAGGTAATAAAATATTGGGGGAGCGAGAAGTGCAGTCAGGCTCCATCCTTGAGCACCATCTGTATAAATCAGGCCTGGAGTTGACATGTAATTTTGTGTTGGTCCCCTGAGAAGTGGCCCTCAGGGCTTCATTATTGATGAAGAGATTTTTCTTCAAAGTGGCCTAGTCAGGATTGCCTCAAGGGGACATTCATAAGCACTCATAATATCAATTTCCAAGCACCTGGGAGGTAGGAACACAGATTGTCTCTTTAATTATTATGATAGAGGTAGAGGATAGTAAGAATGCTTTACACAACCAAGCTGAAATCCTCAAAGAAATTAAATTATTATAATGTAATGCAAAAAGTTTATTATCTAAGTCATCCTTTAGAAAAGGCACACTTTACCTTTTCCTGGTCCAATTCCCTCCTCCCTCGGACATAAAACAGTTACAAAATGTATAATATTATATATATATAGCATAGTATATAATATGGTAATATACAGTATATAATATATATTAAACATATAATATATATTAAGTATATAATATAGTATAAAATACTACACAAATATAGTGTGTGTAAGGATGCTTAGAAGCCCAGAAAAAACTTTCTTTGAAGCTAATATGATGGCTTAAATAAACTGTAAGTTTAGTCCAGTTAAACACAAGAGATATGGAGCTGGACACTTTTTTAAAAATAATGATACATAAGGATTTCTTTTCACAGAAGAATAATAATAATCCCTTCTGAATATCATTGAGAATGCCAAGTAAATTTCACCAATGGTTTGACCTGATCTAGTCATAAAAACATTCAGAAAAACACCAACAATTCAATCCACATGTACAAATGCAGTGAAACAGCAAGGGATAGGAGTAGGAGGACGCCTACATTTGACTCTCTGCCACAGTGTATTAGATGCGGACAATCCTATATAGAAAAAGCCTTCACTACATACTTCCTCCAAATCTTTTACAGCTTACACTATAGGACTTGCTATTCAGTGGGTACTAAAAACATTTTTAAATAGAAATAAAAAGCAAAATGAAGACAGTCCTTTTAATTTGACCTGAATTTCAAAAACTCCCCCATCTCATTGTTAATACTGACAAAAATAATTCAGGAATTTACTCATAAGTCATGTCTGCAACATATTTTAATCTATAATAAGCCTCTCATAATTCTTCTAACTTCATTAACTCTCTCTTTCCTCACATATTTTAACAGCCTTTGATACCACTAGTTAATTCTTGGAGTTGGACAATATTCTAACCAAATGACATTTATATAACACATGTATAACATACATTCAATCATAATATATAAAATAACTACTACTATTCAAGAGATATATATTTCAAGTGACAGATGCTGAGTGATTATATATGTACATGACTCCAATTAATCCTTATATCTAGTACCTGAAATAAATTAATATATTGGCAGCAGGATGTGAACACAGGCCTGTTTTAACACAGTGTGTTTATTTTGTATTTTAAACTAACCATGAAATGAAGCTTAATTTTTTAAGTACAAAATCAAAAATTTTATATAAATATGAGTTCCTAACATCAATATATAGATAACTATGGTGAAGAGTCTGAAAGAAAAGTTATATGCTGAATTAAATACAGATGTTTCATATCTACTAGTATAACATTTTAATTAAAAGCAATGGACGCAGTAATAATTATAAACCACAGGAAAGACATAATCCTATTAAGAGTTATCAGTAGTATAACTGGCTCCAGGATATCTGTGAACACCCACATTATTGATGTTTGAGGCCAAAAAACACCTTCTGTCTTAATATGGAGGATTAAGAGGAAATAAAGTCCAGAAGGCAAGCATGTCACATTTGAAAATCAAAATCCTGATTATAGATAAATTCACAATCTTAGAATGCCTTATTAAGTATTTTTTAATTAAGGTAGGATATAAATGACACAGAATTTTCCTTACAGTTTTAAGGACTATTTATCATTGTGTCCATTCAGCTAAGAAGCAGAAAGGCAAATTGGCCAATTCTAATTTTCAATCTCTTTAGCCACACTGAGGCCTAGACTATCTCAAATGTCTTATGATTTCTTTGTCACATTATTTCATGACATGAAATATTTTTCAGTCTCATTGTCTTTAATTTTAGTATTTCTAATATTGTGACTTAACATTATGCTAATTATTTGAATTCTCCCACAAGTGACCACACCTGTTTATCCTATAGGAAGGTCTATTTTTCAGCTCTTGTATTGCCAGTTCATATACAGAGTATGGTAAAATACTGTATTCAAATAGTTAAGGAAAGATATGATTGCTTAATGATCATCCAATTATCTCAGCATTTTGATTAGAGGTCTTCATAGTATTCTTATTAATTCCTCACTGCAAAGGTGGAACTTTCCAAAACTGGATATTCCTTCTACAATGTAAGAAAGGAGGCTATTGAATTTAGCACATTTTTACAATTAAGCAATCAGTCAACACTACCTGCTATGATTAAGATTAAGCAGATCCAATCTAAAAATCTCCCTAGTGATAGATTCATCATTAGTCATTAATTTCAGTTTTTAATTAAATCACTGAAAGCGAGTCATCTGAATTCATGTGTAGGAGGCAGAATTTAGAAGAAAAACTATAATGAAATATATATATATATGACCATTCTTAACTATAGAAATGTGTATAGTACCTTAAAGCTACAAGGAGCTTCCACTGAAATAACTCCAAATTTGGAGTAACTTTCCAAATCACGTAATCAGGCATTTTTCTACTGCCCTGCTAAATTCCTTAAAAAGGAGAAATACTTTAAAATTAAGTATTGTCCACAGGACAGCTTAAAGTAGGGAGAACAAGTATATTTTTAACAATTCAAACTCACAAAACACATTAAAAATGAAATTTTAGTTTTAATGCTTTAAAAGCCTTAGCAAGTCAAGATAGCATTCCCAGAGATTTGTGGCACCCAATCAATAAAAGCAAGGAAACAAAACTGGACTAAAAAAAAAAAAATTAGGTTTATATAAATAAATAATGCATACCTTCTGCAAAGCTGAGTCCGTATTTTCTTCTCGGGATCTACCTCCTCCCTCCCCAGGGGCAAAAGCAGTTATAATAAAGGGTATTCTTACAATATCTTTTACCACCTCTACCAACTAATTAGCCTTTTTTCAAAATTCTCCTAAAAATTTAATTTCTCTAAGATGTTACCATTATATCCCCATTTCCCAAAGCCTTCACTTTATTATCTTATTTTCTTAATTAATAAACACAAAATTCTCAACTGTCTTCTCAAATGAATAGAAGTTATAGGATCAGTTATTCAAAAACCATTTCTATTTAACTCTGAAAGTATTATGATTTTGTGGTTATTGGACTGAAATCTTTTTTTATTCACAGTAAATTTGAAATGAGTTTATAACTACCAAAGAGTCATTAACTGATAATTCTAAGAATAAATCTTGACTTGAGGTTGTGGAAACAGTACAGTGGTATATAGAAATTCAGTTCCGTTATAAATACTTACCAGAGTTATTAATATCCAAAGAGTTAATTAAAAGCTCACTGTACCTGCACACATTTTTCTTCAGCTATACTTCTATAGTAAATTCTCAATTATCCATGTCAGTGGAGAGGAACAAGACAATGAACAAAAGTGAACTCTTCCAAAATCCTTTTAGTTGCTTTTAAAAGTACAGATACTGACATTAGACCAGTTGTCGATTCAAACTAAGTGAATTATTGGGAAGGTATTGCTGAGGTCAGGGAAAGTGATCAATGTCTGATAGTCACCTTTTTTGAAACCTTCCCCAAAGAATTTGTATTCAAGTCATTCTTGATAAAATTCAGTTGTATCCTAAAAGTAAGCCCACAAAGTAAAATATCTTTTAAAAGTCTATAGCTACCATTAATGAACTTTAAAATAACAGTTATTTCATAGGCAGTGATTTTCCTTAGTTGTTCAAAATTTTTAATTTTATCATATTTTGTTCTTCTCTTGAGAAGATATGGTGTGACATGTTATCTTGTCTGATTATTCTCCTTACTTAGCAAATCATGCAAATGTGACACAGAGAAGTTAGGTATTTAAACAAAGTCATCTGTCTAAAAAGGCATAGAAATAGACCCCAACCACAGGCAATTTGCGCCAGATTCCAGAACAATGTGGTCCTGAACCACATTAACAAATCTGGAAAAATGTCTTATTTCTCATACATCTTCTATAATGACAATAATTTTTGAGCATGTGAGCTAGGTTCTATTGCCGAGTACCTGTTATCTGTCTACTCCTGCATCCTTGCTATTCCTATCTTCCTACCCAGGGATATTTTAGTTTTGGAGTCTGGTGACCTTCTGTTTTTTATGCTCTCAGCCCTTCAAACCCAGATGCAATATTGGACTGAGGTTAGAAATATAGAGTGAGCACACAAAATAACTCTGTAAACCTCAATAACTTTTTGCCCCAGAAATAAAATATTTCTTGGCTGCTTCACTGAAACTTGAGGTTCTATAGGTAGCTTAAGGGGAAAATTAAATCACTGTTATAGTGGGTTGTCACTATCACCTTCTGTTCTTTTCACATTTATCAATTGAACATGTACTCTGTTTTACACTGATAATTTTTTTTAAGATGATGTGCTTCACATATTTGAGACTAAGACAATGGTCACAAGCAGATAAATTTCTAGACAATGGTTTTAATGAATTCATTCAAAAAAAACAAATCCAATGTATGCATCAAATTTGATAGAAAACTGAGCCTTCATAATTCATTCAAAAAAATGAACTTTGGTGAATCAATAGGATCACTTGAGACATCTACACTTGAATGTATTCCTCTAGACTTAATGTATTTTTTCACATTGCATTATATTTTAATGATTAATTTCATGCTCTTTCATGGTACTCTAGCTCAGGAATCCTGGATATTACTTTGAGGGAAAACAAAATAACTATGTGTGATGAAAGATGTTACTGATTAAAGTCTGTTGCATGTGTGAACTACATAAAAGCTGAAAAAACTTAAATACCACTATTCTATATTACAAGTACTATCAGGCTGACTAAGGTTAGATTGAGGTGAGTAAATGTAAGGGTCTGACCTTCTTAAATAGCATTAGTTGAAACAATTCGTGAAATTAAACTGGTCATTAATGTGTCAGTGGCATCTTTTCCTTAGTGTAATGCGGTTAAGAACTGATTTCATGGACAAATGCAAAACAGCTACCAATAAAGAAATTTAAACTCCAAAAGCCGCCAGCCCTCTGACATTCTTAACTCTTAAATCAGTACATCAGTACTACACGAATGTTGTCAGAAGGTTACTATTTGAGTTAGCTTAAAAGAGGGACAGGGGGGCGGGGGGTGGTTAAGTCAAAGTAACAAGGACCAAAAAGGACAACATAAATCAATCATCTTTTACCTTGTGCATGAATAAATATTGGGTTAAATATATCACACTGATAATATGAAAAAGTAAACTATCCACAAGAGAAACCACAAGTAAAATTAAGTAGACATGTACACACAGCTTGTGCGTGTCTGCTCAGTCATAATTTGGCTCTAATTACTACAATGGATTTTTCAATCCAAGTATGAAGTCTGGAGAAAACACTACTACCATCCCCCAAACAGAACACAAAGTTCCTACAATCAGTGTTAGAGGCAACGAAGTGGCCAAAGCAGCTCTTCTGCAAACAGGTGGTTTTTAAAGTTTTACTTAAGCCACTGACTGAAAGGACGGAGGAAAGGAAAATGTCATTTGTTAAGAAAACACAGGCATGCACAAAAAAGCCCCAAGCAAAACACAACAAAAAACTAAAAAGCAGTTTATTTTAGCTCAGAACCGTGAACACTGGATTAGTATGTCTAAAATCACTGCTTGTAATTATATTTCTCTCGTCGCATACAAAAAGGTCCTAGGGATAAATTGAAGGAAACGGTCATGTTACTTCAGGGTGGGCTTTATTCACAGGAAGAAAGATGACATTTTTACAGAAACAGAGTGCAAGAGAAAATTTAAAAAACTGTTGAGAAGAGGAATATACAGTTTATTTTGTATTTCTGAAGGCATTGTATTTTTCATGTTCTCAGTATCCTAACTCGTTCTTCCCCATGTTACTTTCATAAGCAATGCTAAGGCTAGCAGTGGCTGCTGTAGCGTACATATAGGTTTCCATTATTTCTATCCTCCACCTTTGCAAATAGGCAGAATTCGGCGACTGGAGGTGGGGGTAGCAGACAGGTATCCCGAAACGCTTACAGGGCAAAAGAGGAGGTGCGGGATAGACTGCGAAATGAACGCCCTTAGAAAGTCCATCTCCCTCGAACTCTTCTAGTGCTTCAGTCACGGCCACCCAGAAACTTCGGACCCCGACTCCGAAGTAAACAGCCAGGTCCCAACGCGAAGGACACCCCTGCAGCCGCGGACTCCCACTCTTCTCCCCGCCAGCCCACGCGGGGCGCTGGCTCCTCTGCTGCTCCTCCTCCGCCGCAGACCTCCCGCGGAGGCAAAGTTTCCCGAGTCTCCCACTCTTTTCCCGGCCCGGCCGTGGCCGCGGCGGCCTTTCGGGCACCCACCAGCTGCGCTCCCCGCCCTCCGCTCGCCAGCCCGCGCGCAGTCGGTACCTCGATATCCGCCACGTCCTTGCTTAGCACAGGGGCCATGGCGATGCCCAGAGCCTGGCGCTTCCTTGCCGCGAACCCTTCCGCGTCCTCAGGCTTCAGCCAGAGACGAAAGTGACAGCTTGCCCGAGCGCCCCTAGAAATAGAAAGCGGAGGGCCGAGGCGCGGAGGCGGGGCGGGCGCCGGGCGGTGACGCCCCCGGGGCGGGGCTGCGCGCGGGGCCCTGCGGCTCCTCTCGCCCCGCACCGCGGGCAGAGCGGCCGACTGGAGCCCGGCCCCGGCTCCCGCCCCCGCCCCTCCACCTAGCCGCTTGTTTTCCTGCTACTCGCAGCAGGAAGGGAGGGAGAGAGCGCACTGGCGTTCGCGACTGGCCTTTGCTCTATAATTGTTCGAGGCAGTAGGTGGAGGCTAGATGTGAGAGAGCCGCAGTATTAAAGGTAAAAACAGTCGGCGCCCTAAGTAATTATTCCTTTTCTTTCCTTCCGCAGGAGCCCTGCGAGGTGCAGAAACATTGTCTTTTGGCAACTGCATCTTCAGAATTCCTCAGGGATAAGGTAGTAAATGTTCCTCCGTGCATTCAACAAATAGGCGGGAACAGGCAAGGGCAAGGTTTTTCTGAAAATGGACGGTCCCTAGGGGCGGCGGCGAGGCGGGTCGAGGAGAAGAGGGGCCAGGAATAGAGGTGAGCAAAAATTTCTACAGTCGGAAGCTGCATGCAGTAAGTCCTGTAGGTGGTACAGAATCAAGGTTGTATATCTGCAGGACAATCCATTCTAATGGCCTTTTAAAAAAAAATTCTAAAACGTGAAGCTCTTGTCAAGAGTTGTTCTTAAGTTTTGTTTTAAAGCTTGCTGGGGAGGAAGCGATTTCATTTGGAGATGGTTTCAATCCAGAAAATATTCTCCTCACCTCTGAGTATATCTGCACTCCAGATGTCTCTCTCCATTCTCCCTCCATCGTCCTCTCTTCTCCTGAAACACCTCTTGCTTACTTCTGATAAGGATTTTAACACACTTCTTAGTTCTCTTGACTAGACAGTGAGCACCGTGGGTTCTAGTATTTCCTCTTCATCATTATTCTTTCATTAGTTCATCATTTCATTCAATAAATATTTATTGAACATTTTCATTACCAAACGCTATGTTAGGTGCTCTGGCTATAGTCTTCAAGAAGAAACATCACTGTCATGGGAAGTTACTCAGAGTAAGGAAATGAGCAAACTAATAGGAGACTGAGATGCCTGCCTGGAAGGTAAAAGAAGGATTCAGTCAGTCAGTCAGTTCAGTCGCTCAGTCGTGTCCGACTCTTTGCGACCCCATGAATCGCAGCACGCCAGGCCTCCCTGTTCATCACCATCTCTCGGAGTTCACTCAGACTCACGTCCATCGAGTCCGTGCTGCCATCCAGCCATCTCATCCTCGGTCGTCCCCTTCTCCTCCTGCCCCCAATCCCTCCTAGCATCAGAGTCTTTTCCAATGAGTCAACTCTGCATGAGGTGGCCAAAGTACTGGAGTTTCAGCTTTAGCATCATTCCTTCCAAAGAAATCCCAGGGTTGATCTTCAGAATGGACTGGTTGGATCTCCATGCAGTCCAAGGGACTCTCAAGAGTCTTCTCCAACACCACAGTTCAAAAGCATCAATTCTTCAGCGCTCAGCCTTCTTCACAGTCCAACTCTCACATCCATACATGACCACAGGAAAAACCATAGCCTTGACTAGACGGACCTTAGTCGGCAAAGTAATGTCTCTGCTTTTGAA